>NC_061158.1:55750868-55845868 GCF_022113875.1 Hydra vulgaris
ATATATATATGTATATATATATATATATATATACAGGCTTTCACAGGAAGATGTGCAATTTCATGTTTTTATATGACCACACAAAAAAAAAATGTTTTAAAGATTTGACTACTGCATATTTTTAAAATTTAAAAACACGCTACAAAAACTTACCTAAATTTATCTAAAAAAAAATTAAAAAAAATAATAAATATTAACGAAAGAGAAAATAAAAAAAAAATACTTAGTTAAAGCAAAAACACAATGCCACCTTATATGTAAGAATTTCTGGGAGATTGTTAATGTAAATTAAAAAAGTATAGGGTCAAGGATAGAACCTTGAGGAACTCCTGGATTTAAAGGAAATGAAGAAGACAATATAACTGCTTCCTAAAAAGTTTCTGCAAGACTATAACAGTTGTGTTGTCCAGAAAACAAGCTGTAGAAGAGTCTAATCAGGAAATTACTTTAGATACAGAAGATGGGGTGATACAAATGTCGAGCAATGGATTAACTTATTTGACTGCTATATCAGGTAGGAAGTGATTATAGGAATCAAGAGATAAGATTAATAAAAATTTTTTAGTAAACAATTCAGTTTTGTCTTTAGGTGAAGTAACAAAATCTGAACCATCCAAGAAATGTGGAATAATAGGATTGCCATACTATAGATACTGTTAGTAATTCTCCAGATGTCTTGGGAGCCAAAATTTGGAGCTGAAACACAAAATTTTTTGACATGAGAATAGCGAGTTTTAGTATTAGATAAAAATATTGTATAATGGTTTCTAGCAATGATAAACAGACGTCTGTTTTCTGGAGAATTGTTTTGGCGATAGATAGGAAAGTAATGGTTACAATTGTAACCATTATTTTCATATCTATCGCCAAAATAATATAAGGAAAACCATAGAGAAGAGTGAAGCTTGACTTGGAATTGTCAAAAGGGAATAAAAAATTCCATGCCAACTTGAATTCAAAAGGTTACATAAGAAGCACATTTGTCATAAAAAGACGACATACCACATATTTTGGGGAATCTGACTACCAGCCGGCCTTAGAACCATAAAATTGAGTTTTAGAGTTGTACCCTCATTAGGAGATAATAGAACAAGTTGCCAGGTCATAAAAATAGGGACACAAGCAAAACCCATGCATTGAGTCAAGAAGATCCAACCTTTAACACTCTACACTGACTAATAGATAAAGAAAGAGTGCAAAACTGAACAATAGATAAATCTGTTCACCCCATAAGTCTTTGCCTAGGAGGCCTTCTACAAGAAAGTAGCTGGATGCATTTATCACCTGCCTAAGATAAGTAAATTTAACAAGACAAAATCTCTAGTCTTTACTCAACCAAGAGTCCTACAGCAGGGGATGTATTAAAAAAAGGGTTTCCTACTAAGCAGCAGGACAAAAAGCAGGTAATATATGAATGAGTCAAGTGAGATAAGTTTTAGTTGAGGGAGCTAAAAATGATAATGTGAATTTAGAGGTAGGCTTTTTTAAGATCAAGAATTTTTGCATTGTTTATTTTTCTCCAACAACGCAGTTTTTCTTGACAAATGTCTGCATTTTCTGAGTGACAATTTACAAATTCATTGAGAGCTTGGAAATCTCCCACTGGGCATATCTTTTTGTCTTTGTTATCTTGCACTACGCACATAAGCAATATCAATACTTTAGGTGGTCTCAATGTTAGTTCGTTATATGGTACAAGAGTTAATCCATTCACTTATTTCTTTATGGTAACTACGTTTATGCTCTTGGTTCATCTTGTATTCACAAATGGTATTATCAATTACAGGCTCTTTATTCCAGTTCCATGATGCCGTCCACTTTTTCCGTCTAACTTTGCTGTGAAGTCCTGATGTTTTATTTCGTTTCTTTCGTTCTCTTCATTTCTTGTTGTATTGATGACATCAATACAACAAGATTTAATTTCTTTTTATTTTGTTTTTGTTTTTTCTTGTTGTAGTAAAGGTGCTGTATTTTATTTCCTTTATCTCGTTATCTTTGTTTTTTGTCGTATTAGTAACAACAAATTTTAATTTGTTTATTTTGTTTTCGATTTTTCTTGTTGTAGTAATGGTACCACATTTCGCTGTGTCTCATGCTAACATTCAGACAGTACTGTTTTTATTACCATTAATGATGACTTCTGCAAATTTTACAATTGCATTCAATTCAAAAATCAAATTAAACCTGAATAATTTTTCATTTACAATCAGAGAATTAACCGTCTGGTATATTCCATCAATTTCCAATTTAAATACCATTTCACCCAGCACTTGCACAGTTCTTCCAAAATTTGTGGTAAGTTTTTGACTTTTTAAAACAAGACCATGCGTGAATTCAGCATGAAACACAGTGATGGAGCATCCAGAATCAATTAATGCTGTTCGGGGCATTCTCTTAATTTTTACTTTTAATGATGGTATTGTCATTTTTGGAAGAATACCATTAGATGTCATTATTTCCAAATTCTTCCTTTTCCTTTTAAACTTTGCAATCGCTTGAAGCAATCTTTAGTTTGATGATCGTGTGAAAAAGTCTTGCATTTTGCTTTGCAGTCCCGTGCAAAAAGTTTTTCACAATTGAAACATATAACTTTTTTTGTGTCGGACACACTAGTTCGCGGAAGTAACAAAGTTGCCACAATCATTACATTATCGAAATCATCTAGTTGTCGAGCTTCCCGGGTTACTTGTTAAAGAGTAGCAGCAATTTCCACAGCCTTTGCAAACGTTAGTTCTTCAGATTTCAGTAATAACCGTTTGATTGTTACACCATCATTAAAACCTGTGCTGAATTGGTTGTGCAATCGATCAACTCTATCTGTGAATTTGCACCTTCAGCAGCTCTTGCCATTGGTCATAAAAATCCTGTCACACTTAGGTTACTTGCTTTTTTTATAAAGTAGAATCCTGTTAACTTGGACCCTGGATAAGTCAGACAAATTTTCAATTCCCCTTGAATTCTCTATACATACAAAATGCTTCGCTTAACTCTGACATTTGCTAAGTCTGACAAAATATGTATGCCTGTTCAGAGTCGGAGTCAACGGGATTCTGTTGTAGTTGCAAATTCAAAGCGTAGTATTAACGATAACTTCGATTTAAAAAGCTTCGTGATGTTTTCCTATATGTCTACGTAGGTAACTTAAGTTATCTTCAAAAAGTTCCATGACAATACTTTTAATTACAATTGAAAATAATGTGTGACGTTCAACATGCATTTACATGATTTCTAACATGTACCGTTCACCAACATAAAAATAGAACATTAAATGGATGACCTTTCCAAACTCAATTTTTATGTACTTATGTAAATATTTTTCATTTTTGTTTGAGGACCTTTTAAACATTTTTACAATTTTCCTGATATTTATGATATTTATAATTGTAAAAAAAGTCTCTTTTGGTTACAATTTTTTTACCTCGTCTCTTAAGCTGCATTTTATTGTTGTTGAAATGTCAAAGCAATTAAATTAATGCGGAAGTACATTAAATTTTATTGTTTTTTAAAAAAACTGCAATAATAATGACTAGAAAGTTTTTTTTAATTAGTGGTGTTTTTGTTTTTGTTTTATTAAAAAATATTTTTAAAACATGCATAAGTGTTGCTACATCGACTATCTTATAGCCTGCTGCTACAAGGGAGTGTTGCTATATCGACTATCTTATAGCCTGACTCGCAAGGGAGTGCTGCTACATCAATTCACAAATAGCCTGACTTACAAGGGAGTGCTGCTACATTGACTGAGGGTTTGGTTTGGGCAGGCAGTCTATCATTTAAAAAAAAAAAATTTTTTTCAAGTTTTTCATTATTTTCTTGTCAGGCTTATTAACGCGCTCTTTAAAACAACAGTTTATGGGAAAAACTTTGTGACTACCATGCTAGACTATATATATATATATATATATATATATATATATATATATATATATATATATATATATATATATATATATATATATATATATATATATATATATATATATATATATATATATATATATATATATATATATATATATATATATATATATCAGGGTGCGAAAAATCGACGAATGTGCGAACGTCTGAACAAAAAACGACAGAAAAACGAACGTCACGTTCCTTTACTTTTCCTAAAGCAAACGTTGGCGTTCGCCTAAAATTTTTCAAAAAGAACGCATTACTATAGCAATTTTTTTTTCCAAACAATTAACTATTGATCGTTTTTTATTTATTATAAAAAACACAAAAAACAATTAATTACGAAAATTTTTAACCCATTTTCAAAGACTTTAAAAGAAACCATGCTAAAGCTATTTTCTTCAATGGAAGGAAGAAAGTAATTAGTTTGAGCATGGTTTTTGCATGCGTTTAATAAAAGCATTCAAAATTTTATTTAAAATGACTCCATTTGCAATTACGTTTAAAAAACCATGCTTAAACAACGATTGCTTTTTTTAATAGCGCGTTTTTTGTTTTTTTTCTTATTTTCGTTAAAGTGATGTAATGTTAGTTTGCATTTTAAAACTTATAAAAGTTTTAAAAATAATGTTCAAGTTTTGCTAAAAAATACATAATCTAATAGAATATATAAAGTTATTATGTTTGTTAAAATTTTAATTTTTTTATTGTGCGTTTAACAACACCAATAATATGATATTTTTATTAACTTATTATTAAATACTTAATATACTATTATTTTTAAATTTTTTAAAAAATGTCAAAACAACTATGCATCTTTTCGATGTTAAAGAGAGATGGTACAGAGGAACGTAACATTAAGCATAAAGGAGAAGAAGAGAGATAAATTAAACAATTTATGTTTAAACTAAACAATTTATGTTTTGGAACACCATAAATGGATTGTCGCCAAGCAATAAAAAACACGGGCAACAACTAAGCTGGATTCATATTGACAAATCAAATGAGTGTTTCTCTTGCTGGGTTTGCCAAAAGTATCCAAATATTAGCAATGTTGATAAAATGGGGGTTTAATGAAATAAAAACTGTTTGCAACTTTTATGAGAACAATATTATTTTTTATTATTAGCAGAGAAACTTCTTATTTATGTCAATTGCAGTGGCCTTTATTCAGGGAGAAAGTCTCTAAACTAAGGATAAATTCACTTTTAAACATTTATAAAGATATCTTGCTGGAAAATGAACCTGAATTGGCAAGTATAAATGTCTTATTAGAGGTTATGCTAACTTTCAGCGCTTCAACGGCAAGTTGCGAACGCAGTTTTTCTTGTATGAACTTACAAAAAAATATTTTGCGAACTTCATTAAATTACGATACCTTAGAAGATGTTATGCGTATAAAGCTTGATGGCCAGTTAATTGAAGACTTTTTCCCCAAAAATATGTCAAAAATTGGATTGACGCAGCGGTTGGTATTAGACATTTGGAAGGCCATAAATTAAAAAGTTCTAGCGATTTTTAAATCCATTTATATAAATATAAAAATTAATATATATTTATAAATGAGACGTCATTTTTCGATTTATTTTTTTAGTTCCTTTTATTTTAATTTCTTTACGTTTATATGTATATTTTATGAGTAAATAAATTTAACAAACTAAATTAAAAAAAAAGTTTTGCATCGTTGAATAACAGTATACAATTATTGCTTATTAAAAATCAATAATTTACGCGCACTTTGCAAATGCATGAAAAATTGTTTCGAAAGTATGACAATTGATTAAATTCAATAACCATCTTTCATATATCCAAAAGCTTATTAACTAGAATAAAAGTTTATTTGAATATAAAACTTATATTCTTATATATTATTTGACACGTATCACTTAAATTAGACATTCGTTAATAATTTAAGATACGAACGTCAACGTCCGTGAAAAAAAAACGATTTGTCGCGCCTTGTATATATATATATATATATATATATATATATATATATATATATATATATATATATATATATATATATATATATATATATATATATATATATATATATATATATATATATATATATATATATATATATATATATATATATACACATATAATATATATATATATATATATATATATATATATATATATATATAATATATATATATATATATATATATATATATACAGGGCGCGACAAATCGTTTTTTTTTCACGGACGTTGACGTTCGTATCTTAAATTACATATAATATATATATATATATATATATATATATATATATATATATATATATATATATATATATATATATATATATATATATATATATGTATATATATGTATATATATATATATATATATATATATATATATATATATATATATATATATATATATATATATATATATATATATATATATATATATATATATATATATATATACGAGAGCGGAAAAAAGTTCTCCTAAAACAAACTTGGGGAGCTGTGCGAGCTGCTCCTCATTTAAATCAGCGCTCTTTTTTAATTCTAATTTTTTTTGCAACAACCTTGCCTTTTAAAAAGCATTTTAGTATATAATGCAATTAATTTTTTCTAAATGACATTGTGTTTTTTATTTTATTTAAAATGATAATTATACTTTTATGAGAAAAATTATACTTTTGTGAGAGCCGTAAATAGCTTTCGTAAACTGTTTCAGGGGAGTGGGGGGCAAGAGCGAGAGCTAAAGCTCTTGCTTCCCATCGAGGCCTGTATATGTATATATATATATATATATATATATATATATATATATATATATATATATATATATAAATATATATATACATATATATATATATATATATATATATATATATATATATATATATATATATATATATATATATATATATATACACATATATATGCATGTAAAGGTATATATAAATTTATAATAAAAAGGTATATAAAAACATATAAGTATGTAAAAGGTATATATAAAATTATATATAAATGTATGTATAAAAATAAATATTTATACATTTGTACTCATGTAATACCAATTCCTAAAACTCAAAAGACCACTTGAATAAAACGAGTCACTATTTATTTACTTTCGGATGTTTACAAAGAAAACTCCTTTAATTAAAATTCACATAATTTAAAAAGTTTCTTGAAAAATTAAATCAATCTTTCTTGAAGTGGTTTACATTAACGTGTGGTAACAACATTCCAATCAATTGCCATATACTTATGGAGAAAGCTTATAAATGGTCATTGGTATTCAGTAACAAAAATTTTACATCATTGAGTGGATGATTATGTGGTAGTAAGGAAGGACAAATGACATTTTCCTTCTGTTTTATTTTGCATTTCAGTCCAAAATAAAGTTAGATAAGATAAACCATGACATTTTAAAACATGACAGAATCGTTTAGGAGGTCTCTGGATAATTAGGAAAAGTTACAGAGGAGAAGACTGCACCTTACTAACAATATATGCTAAATAGAAAGTAAAGGAAAAATTTCAGTGCTGATAAACTTAGTTTTATCAATGAAGGATTGCCATCATTATCTTTTCACTTCAGAGGTAAACAGGATTAAGGTGAGAAACTTAAAGATATCAATATTTGTGATTGGGAATCTGTTAACCCAAGATGTTTTAGGCATGTTCTTAACTTTTCTTGAAGATATCAATCTAAAATAAGAAGCAGGGGTGATACCATTTCTTAGGAATGGATGTGCAAATTTAGTTGTAAGTAAATGCAAAGAAGAAAGATTGTTATGATAATAATTGTCCATCCAAAAGTTTTATTACTAAAAGCTGTTAATTTACATATACACACCAAATAACCTGTACACAGCCCATGGATCAAGAGGTTTACAGGTATATTTACTTTATTTTTCAATTATGGTTTTATCATTACTCAATCACTATCAAATGTTTTGATATTGCAATATAAATTATTATATAAAAAAAAGACTTTTTCTTTTATATTACTTAAGACTTTTCACTTATATATATATACAATACATAAGACACTTATGTATTGTATATATATAAGTGAAAATGTTTTAAAGAATAAGTTGAATGCTCTTATAGTCTGTTTTTTTTTAGTTCTATCTGAACTTCTACCTGAATTTAACAAGTGGACAAATTTTCTTTTTTGGAAATTTAGTTATCCACTCGTTTTTTTAACCACTAAATTTGCTTTTTCATTTAGTAAACCACTAAATTTGCCTCTTTAAAAATGGCATCTGTGGTTACAAAATTTAAAAACTATGGTGAACACGCTAACCTCTAACTATTTTCAATTAATTATCACTAACTATTGTCCAATCATTCTTTTCTCAATTATTAGCCATTTATTTGTCTTTAATTAACAAACATCTTGAGCCTAACTATTTCTTGTCTGGCAATTTGACATATTTCTATTCTCTTGCTCTACAGCCGACTTGTTAACTGTCACAATTGAAAGGTTTTATCAAGCATTAAATAGAAGTGGCAAGGTAAGGGCTATTGCTCTTGAAATCTCAAAAGCTTTGATAAAGTCTGGCATTTTGGACATTTTTGTATCTTCTTTAATTTTAGTTTTTTATAAGGAGATTTTTTTTTTCTTAAAATTTTCAAAATTAAACTGAAATGTAATGCCAAAATTATTGTATAAAAAGTCTTTTTATTTTTTATGTCATGATTTGAAATTTTTTTTTTTTAATTTTCTTTTAAGAATTATGAAATAAAAGTTTATTAACTTATGTAAAAGAGGAGCCCATCTGCAAAATCTCACAAAACTAAAAATTTTGAATTCATTCTATTTTTATATTCTATTTACTGAAGCTTATCATCTATTTAAATATTAAACCAACTGAACTTTTTGTCATAAAAATAGACAAAGAAACCTCAAATGATGTTTACTAATGTAATTAGTGGGTAAATTAAGTGATTATAATTTGGAAATATTTCTGCTTATTAAATTCTCAGTTTTATCATTCTCATCTAAAGTTGTTTTAATGAAGGGATCAAATTATCATATAAGAAAATTTATGAAAAACAAGTTCGCGACTGCAAAAGTATTGGAAACGTGATTTAATTTTTTTTGTTTACTACAAGTATCATCAATAAAATACAAAGTTAAAATAAAAACTATTAAACAGGAATTATCTTTTTTCATATATTTCCAGAATTCAGGATATTTTTCTCAATTTTTAGTTTTTACGAATAAATCAATATATGTTAATAGAGTTTTTATGTTTTATTAAAAAATAACTATAAGTTGTGTAAATTAATTTTTGTATGTTTTTAAACACCTGTGTCTTTAATTTCTATAAATGTCTGCACTCGAGAGTTACAACCATTTAATTGGCGGTTATATTTGGTTGATAAAAAAATGTTAAATAAGATTTAAATAAGTCAAGATATTTTAAAATTTTTTAAAATATTTGATCACCGCTGAATTTCATTAGACTGTTGTCATTTTAGTTTGTCATTGTACTGTAGCTTTGTATTTCTAGTTTTATCTGATGATTTTTCAAATGAATTTAAATATTCAATTTTGAACCATAATTATTAATAATAGTAATTAAAATAACAATATGGTTTTATAATGAGATTATTTATCATAAATTTGTAACCAATGTACAACTATTTTTTATTGAGTAACACCTATTAAATTTTGTAACCAATGTACAACTATTTTTTATTGAGTAACACCTATTAAATTTTGTGATTTTCAAAAACATTGTTTATGTTTTTAAAAACTAAAAGTTTAAATGCCAGAATCAGGAAAATCAAACAAAAATAAGAAGTTTTTCCAGATATTGCAATTCGCAATCACTTAATTTACCAGTTAGTAATGATGTAATCAGTGTTTATTATGTATAAATAAAAGTTTTTAAAATTAATTTAAAAATTTATATGAAATTTCTTTTATTTGCTTTTTTAATTTTTTATGTACTTTATATTATTTATATTATTTATTTTCTTATTTAAATTATTTTTTTAGTCCTATTTTTGTCATCTTTATTTGATATTACACTTAATGCAATCGGAATCGCATAGATGCAATTGGTATTGCATAGATGCAATTGGTATTGCATAGATGCAATAATGATTGCATTATTTGTAATATCAGATCTGTTATTCTACATTAGGGCTGTCTAAAATTGTTAAAATGCCTGTCTAGGTACCCTTCAAACAAGTGTGCAGGTACCTAAGTACTTGTCAAAATAGCATTATTTTAAAAAATAAGTTTTTTCTATAAACAGTCATTAAAAATTTTATTTCAATGGTGTCATTTATTATAAGTTTAATTCAATGGTGTCATTTATATAAGTGAAAAAGAACAGCACTAGTTGTTTTTTTTCACTTATATTTTTTTTTTAGTTTCCTGGTTACACAAGATTTAGAAATATTAGCATGTCCACTGATTTGGGTGCCAAAGATGCACACTAGCAGTCAAGAAATTGCATTCTGATGGCACTCAAATATGCACATGTACTTCCCGCTAAAATTGAATAATTATATTTTCTATCTTGCAGGTTTTGAAAGAGTTTTGTCCAAGAAAAAAATTAGTAAGCATGTCCAAATATATTGTTTGCTTAGGAATAAGCAAACAATTTAAGCAAAGTAACAGCCACAAATAGTCAAAAAAACTAATTCAAAGTAGCATTGGTTTTTACCCAATATTTTTGTGTACCAAAATACTAACAAGCACTGAGTTAGTGGTGCACAACAGTCTGGATTTTACATTTAGTTTGATGCAGCCATGATAATAATAATGATTGAGAAATAATAATTGGATATCTGAATCAAAAACTCAAATTACTTTCTTAATGTTATAATAAATATTTTCAGAAATCCTCATGGTGTTAAAAAAAAATTTTCACTGCCAAATAATATTGTTAAATTATAATACCTATTATTAAGTAATCCTACTGAAGCAGTAACCAATGGACTTGTGCCTAGGTACCTATTGACATCCTTTCTCCTTTTAATTTTTTTTTTTTGCAACATTTGTCAATTTTTATTGAAATGATATTTTTAGTAGATGATAGCTTAGTCATACATTTATGATGATATTACATTTAACATACATATATATTTTTTTCGTTATTCACCTCCTCAAGGCCGAGAAGGCCACTACAGACAAGGAGGCTACTTATTAGTAGTTATAACCCTCTCTCAACTCTATAACTTTAATACACTAACCTTGACGAACAAGGCCGCTGCGCAGAGAAACAAGTTGAACATATATTGTACATATATTGTAGTCACATAATATTTATTTAAACATATATTGTCGTCACATATTATTTATGCATCTATGACATATACTCCCATATATAATGTTAAGTTTTAAAGTTTTAGTTTGTGATCTAAAAAGAAAATATGTAAACAACTCTTTTAATGATAACAAAAAATATGAATAGTTACCCAATAGTAACCCATTAAAGTTCTTATTTTGCAATTTTTAAAATCTTATTTAGTTAAAGGTACCACAAACTGTGATGTAACATGTGACACAAAATATGCTGCATATTCTAACAGCAATTTTACCTCTGATTTACAAAAACACTTTATTCCGATGCCGATTACTTTTGAAAGATTGGCAGAAGAAGGAAAACAACTTGAATTATCAAAAGATAAACGTATTGATGGTATGAATCCACGTCAAAAACTCATTACATATATGTATCAGTCTCTTGATGCAAATCGCTCTCCATTCAAGACTACTTGGTATGTATATAAATTTAATAGTTCAAAAAATTTTTTAAAAATTTAATAAGCCATTTTATTAAGTCTCTGACACAATTTAAATATTGAATTTTAAAGTTTTAGGGGTATCTAATATTTCTTCATACATATTCTAATATTTACCTTTATTTACCTTATGTTACCTTTCTGACAATCTTGCATGATAAAACTATGCAAAAGTGGAACACATGATTAAATGTGTTCCAAATGGAATGTTTTTTAAATTAAAATGCCAACTTTGCTTAAATCTGAAAAAAAAAATGTTGGTTGTTTTGCAGTATAAGTCGTGTTATTGTTATCTATTCTTTATTTTTCTACATTATTGTTCTTTATTCTGAGTATAGTCATAGGATTGAATAGTCTAGATTTTGTGTTGATGTTAGGTTCTTGTCCGTATTAATACCCAGCCTACTTTAAGGAGCAAAACAAAAAAATTTTTAAAAAGAATTTAAATAAAAGTACAATTTTGTGATAAAAATATTGCAATGCCTGGAGCAAATTGTTTAATATTGGTTCAATATTACTAATTCTTGTTATTCACAGAGTATAGCTATATTAAGTCTTCCTAAAGGTCAGAATGACTATAATGGTCAATGAAGAAGAAAATTGATAGAGATTATCACAAAAAATCATTTGAAGAGGCATTTTGAAGAACACAAACTTAATAGAAGTAAGCTAAGTGTTCACATATTCAAGTGTGTGTAAATGTATATATATATATATATATATATATATATATATATATATATATATATATATATATATATATATATATATATATATATTTATATATATATATATATATATATATATATATATATATATATATATATATATATATATATATATATATATATCAGGGCCTGTTTTAGGAAATAATTTAGGCTGTGGTAACCCCACGTCCTGGCGAAATTTAGTGGAAAATCAGCGTTTTTTATCGAAAAAAATAATATTTGTTATAAAAAACATTTAATAAAAGAAAAAGGTTCTAAAATTATAATTTTGGCTCTCAAATATTGTTGATGCTGTGTCAGCACTCTTAAGTTGGAATCATGGGAACTTATATTATTTATATTATTTATATCAAAAGATTTAGTCAAAGTTTTAAAAATAGACAACATTCACCTACAACCCCAATAAAAGATGTATATTCAACCTAGCCTTATATTTACAATACGATCTTTTGCAAAAAGATCATGTTGTATATATAAGGCTTGTGTAAGGCTTTTGCTTATGTAAAACTTTGGAATTGTCACAAAATAATAAACTTTAAAAGGCTGTAAAACATAAAACTGAAACAATGACAAAACCTCTATTAAATGCTCCTATTTCAATAACTTTACTTTAAGAATTAAACTTACTTTGCACAACTATTGAACTGAAAATGCTTTTTTGAAACAAGAAATGAAAAATAGGCAAGATGAAATTTAAAAAAATTCATTTTAAGTAACCCATGACCTTGATGAAGATATGAAAAGCTGTCAAATGTTTTTAATCAATGTTTCACCATTTATGAAATTCTTTTGGAGTGAGCAACAAAAATACCTATTATCAAATCCAACATCTGTATGTTATCATCCTATGATTATATGGTATTGCCTTAGCTTTTGTGAAAAGTTTCCTGCGTATATAAGGATGTTTGCTTTGATAGAAAGTCTGGTACTGGTTTTATTGTATTACCATGCCGTTGTCATCTTCCTGACTACAAGAATTATATTCATCCTCAACGTGGTTTTAATCCTGATATTGTTAAATAGTTGAAATCTTGTGAAATATTGTTAAATAGTTGAAATGAAAAGTAAAAGATTTTAGTGAAATAGAAAAATATATTGTATTGTTGTTTGATGAAATTAAAATTCAAGATAATCTTTTGGGATAAATACACAGTAGAAGTTATAGGAATTGTTGACTTATAAACTAATATAATAATAATGATTTAAAGATGCAAATTATTTAAATGATTTAAATGATTTGCAACTTTAAATCATTTGCAAGTTTAAATCATTTATCATTATTAATATCATTTGCAAGTTTAAATCATTATTATTATATTAGTTTATAAGTCAACAATTCCTATAATTTCTACTGTGTGTTTATCCCAAAAGATTATCTTGAATTTAAATTGATTAAAATTGATTGAATTGATTTAAATTGATTGAATTGATTGATTAATTGATTGATTAAGATTGATTTAAATTGATTGAATTGATTGATTAATTTATCTTGATTTAAATAATTTCTGTTGAAATAAGAAAAAAAAAAAAAATAATAATAATCATTCAAATGATTTGCAACTTTAAATGATATGCAGTATATTTAATTCTTTTAAGTTTACACTAATTTTGCAAAACTTGGAATATCATCAGCCCAAATGTTTCTATTATTTTGGAAAGCTGTTGGTATATGTGAACTGGAATGCAAGTTAAAAGTTATAGCAACAACTTGTGATGGTGTTGTTCCTAACCGAAAAATTTAACTAATTTAAATAAGGATGCAGATGTCACATATAAAACTATTAATCTACATTGTCCTGAAAGTTATATCTACTTTATATCTTACCCCCCAACCCCCACATCTTCTTAAAACAACAAGAAACTGTATTTATAGCTCTGGCTTTAGTAAGTGTACTAGATGCATGTGGAATGATGGTTTATACATTCTATGGAATCACATAGCAGACATTTTTAAGAAGACCAAACATGTGATTTACATCTACCCCCAAAATCATCATATGAATGCATTAAATTATCATCTTATTCTAATATGAACATCAAATTAGCAGCTCATGTTTTTAGCAATAATGTTAGTAAAGTCCTTCTTAACTATAGATTACACTGCTGTTAGTAAAGTCCTTCTTAACTATAGATTACACTTATGTTTTTTTTTTTTAATTTTTTTTTTTTTTTTTTTTTTTTTAATTCACCTCCTCAAGGCCGAGAAGGCCACTACAGACGAGGAGGCTACTTATTTACGGCTATAACCCTCTCTCAACTCTATAACTCTGAAACACGAACTTTGACGAACAAGGCCGCTGCACGGAGAAACGAGTTGAGCGCGGTACTACCAGGTGCGTGGTGGGGATCGAACTCGGAACCACTCGTTTATGAAGCGAGCGCTCTACCACTACACCACTACCGCATTTAATATATGTTAGTTATATGTTAGTAAAGTCCTTCTTAACTATAGGTTACACTTATGTTAGTAAAGTCCTTCTTAACTATAGGTTACACTAATGTTAGTAAAGTCCTTCTTAACTATAGATTACACTTATGTTAGTAAAGTCTTCTTAACTATAGATTACACTTATGTTAGTAAAGTCCTTCTTAACTATAGATTACATTAATGTTAGTAAAGTCCTTCTTAACTATAGATTACACTGCTGTTAGTAAAGTCCTTCTTAACTATAGATTACACTAATGTTAGTAAAGTCCTTCTTAACTATAGATCTTCAGATGCTTTTGCTACATCTAACTTTTGTTAAATGATTGACAGGTTTTTTGATTATGGAATCAATTCAAAAGTCAAAGCCATTCTCAGCCCCATTTTATTCTGTTGATGACCATCATTTTATTCTGTTGATGACCATCATTTTATTCTGTTGATGACCATCATTTTATTCTGTTGATGACCATCATTTTAACTGCCTTAAAACAGAATTTTTGCCATATTTTCAAAAGTGGTTAAATTCCATCAATAACTGTCAAAGTAATTTTACTCTAAATAGAAGTAAAATGTTTATATCATGGCAAACCCATAAAGGAGTTAAAATTATTGTTAATTCTGCTGTTGATGAGATAAAATTTTTACTTTTTAATGATGTATCTTATGTTTTAACAGAAAGATTTTGTCAAGATCCACTTGAAAATTATTTTGGACATCAATGCCAAATTGTTTCTCGCAAGAATAATCCATCTGTCTGTGAATTTGGCTATAATGATAATAATTTTTAAAATCAAAAAGTCTTCCGATCTATAAAAGATAGTAATTCTGAGAAAGATGTTCACTTTGAAATTATTGAAGAGCCAGTACTATGCAGGAAGTTAATAAATGTTTCTCTAACATACGCTTATTTAAAACAACTGTTTTCATATCCACAAATTGTTAAAACATATTATTGGCTAAATGAGCAGGTACTTTATGATCTAATATTGATTGATTTGATCAAGGAAAGATGAATACATTTAAGTAATATTATACTAAGTTGTAATTTTATAAAATTTCATTTCTTGCTTGAATGGATTGATGTTATAATCAAGGTCAGTACTAGTGTATTGGGCAATTTGAGGCTAAAATTTCATAATATTAACTATTAAAAATAGTTAATCTTCGTATTTTTCAAATATTCAAATCATAATTATTAAGTTAAAAAATTTTAACAGATAATAGCCCTAGTTTTATTTATATAGTTGCTTAAAATCATTAATTAAAACAAAGCATTTGTGTAATAAAAGGATTTTCTTAAGGATTGTTGCAAACGCTCTTAATATATATCAAGGGGTGTATCAGGGGTATATCAGGGGTGTATCCAGCATTTTTTGGTCTTTGATATTGCTAACTTCCAGACATAAAACAAACTCCAAACATTTAAATGTTTATACTTACATCATATAAGGAAGCTTTTCAAAAAGTAGCAATGCTTGGACCTAGGAGCAAAAAAGCTCCATAATTTTCTGTCGCAAACCTGAGGGCAACAAGTTGATAAAATATTTTTTTTACTATTCTCAACAAGACTTATATTCATCGATAAATTTTAAGTTTCATAGTATAATCTCTTAATGTTCAAAAATTATGACCATATAAAATTTGTAACCCGCTTAATTTAAGGGAGGTTCAAACTTTATAAGGTCTTAATTTTTGAACAATATAATATTTTACTATGAAATTTAAAGTTAAACAATGAATATAAATGAAATGAAATGACAATGAATATAAAAAAAGTTAAACAATGAAATTTAGTTAAGAATAGTACAACTTTACCAACTTGTTGCTTTCATGATTGTGGCTAGGAGTTGCTTTCATGATTGTGGCTGGGAGTTGCTTTCATGATTGTGACTGGGAGTCAAAAATTTAATGTTTTTTTTGCTCTAAGCCTCCAATCATCGCAATTTTTTGCAAACCACTCTTATTTGACATAAATGTAAACAAATGTTTGGAGTTTGTTCCATGTCTAGAAATTAGCTATGTTAAAGACCAAAAACTGTTAAATTCGTCCCTGATCTCTATTTGTATCTAAAAAAGAATATTGGAGTTGTAATTGATAATTGCAGTTAAAGTGAGTCTACTGAATGATTAGACTTGATTGCAAGGAGAAAGGTAGCTCAAAAAATGATAAAAAAGATTTGCATGCTTAATCGTGACATTTAGTTTTTAGAACAAAAGTTCAACACTCATGTAAAATATTTATCAATCTAATTTTTCAATATTTTAATTCATAAAGATTTAGCATTTTAAATATGCAATTTTTAGTTAATTTTTAAGTTAATAAATAAAATTAAAAAAAAAGCAAACAAAACCAAAGATTTTTGAGAAAACATTCTCACTTGAAAACATCATGATCAAAAATTTTAAACAACTCTCCCTGAGAGTTTTTAAGCAACTCTCCTGTGAGTTTTTAAACCTCTTCCTAAGAGTTGCTTTTTTAAACCTCTCCCTGAGAGCTTTTTTCATATACTCTTAAAAATATATATTGATCAAGTTATCTGAGGTACCAAATAAATGCTCATAACTCGGTTGGAATTTTTATTTTTATTAGTGCAATTATATTTTATAGTTTTTAAGGTTGGTTTACCCTAAAAAAAATTTTTTAATTTTGAGATATTGTTTCCTTGTTGATAACAAGTAAAATTTAATAAACAGAAGAGTTTTTCAATTTAATAATTTTATTAAAAAAAAAAACAAAAAAAAAACAGATTTAATAAACTCAGAATAAATAAGAAAGTTCCCAAAAAAACATGGAATATGGTAGTAAAAACCATAAAATGTTATCTAAAAACTATTACCTATGTAGAGTTTCCAATCTGTTCAAAATGTGTGTTTGTAAATTTTATATAGTCATATATTTTGATTAACTTTTTTTTTTTAACAACTTTGCTTCCAACAAGGCTGCAAGCAACCACTATTTAGTGTTGGAAGTTACTGGAAGAGAAAAGATGAAGATTGTAGAGCAAGATAGCGATTGACAGACGACTTAAAAGATTGCAAATTATATGAATCAGGAAAGCAAGATGAAGGAAGCGAATTCCAAAGAACTGATGTTCAAGGAAAAAAACTAGACGAATAAGAGTTTTTGGAGCACTTAAGAACAGTAACAGAAAAAGGATGAGACTTAATTGAATGACGAGTAACACTAGAATGAATTTTAGTAGATGGCACAAGAGACGCTAGCTCTTTAGAGCAGTGCCCATTATAGTATTTGTAGAAAAGAGAAAGAGAAGCAACATTACAACGATGTGACAGAGGTTGAAGGTTGGCTGCAAGAGCAGGTCCAACTATGTTTACAATGCGTTTTTGCACCTTGTCTAAAAGAGAAAGGGCATCATTAGAAGATCCGCCCCAGATATGGCAACAGTATTCCATACAAGGTCGGATTTGAGATTTGTAGAGATAGAGAATAGAATCCAGAGTAAAAAAGTGTTGAGCTCGATAAAGAGATGCAACTTTAGCAGATGCTAATTTTGTAACGGATTTGATATATGGTTTCCAAGAAAGATCAGAAGTGAGAGTTAATCCTAGAAGATGAAGGGTAGATGACTCATCGAGTACATTACCGTTCATAAATATAGGAAGGTCTAAATTATTGCGATAACCATTGGCTGAAAAAAATTGATTTTTATCTGAATTAAAGTTCACCAGCCACTGTGAGCCCCATGCTGTAGCAGAAGCAAGATCCTTTTCAAGTATAATTTATACGCTTAGTAACAAGTATGTTTTAATTTAAATATTCGTTATATATTAAATTTTTATTTTTATAAATTTTATAAATTTAATTTTTCATTGCATCACAAACTTTTTATTGGGATTTAGTAAAAAGTTATATTCAGTTAACATGATTTGGTACTAATAATACGATATCTTGAAAGATAAATATTTATAAGATGATGTCATATACTGAAGCTGTTATGAATTAAACACGCATGGAGTTAATTATCAAGTTTGCTGATTGTGGCTAACATTATACTGACTTCGAGAACCAAAGTGACGGTGAGCTTCAAATAAAACGTGAATTTTAAAATTGATGGTGTGCATTCGTTATTTAGTTTTAATCAAAAAAATTAAGCCCAAATGTTTTTTTTAAATTTTCTTTAATATGAACACAACTTGTCTCGGTAGTTGGGGATCCCTTTAAGTTGTTGATCTTTAATTTTGTAAACCTGTAGATTATCCTTTACATAGGAAAATGTCCTTGCTTTCACATACAAATTCAAGATGTTTTCAAGAACATTTAATCAAACCTCTTTATTAACAAAAGTATCAGTTTTACTTCTAATCTTTAAAAATTTGATGAAACATTTGTCTATAAGAAGTGAGAATAGAATATTTTTGCTGTCAATTTTATTGATAGACTTACCATATTGTTAAAGGTTGTTTCAGCAGTAATAAAAATACAAATTGCCTCAATTTTCATTTTCCACAAGTCAAGATCTGTTACGCCTATGAACAAGTTTGTGCTCAGGCTCAGTTGAGTAACAAATAAACTAGATACTGTTAATAGTATTCTTTCTTATAAAGATCTGAAAACCTGATGAGGCGGTATAATGTGCTAAAAACATACCCACATAAGTAGGCGATGACAGATTGATCCCTATTTGAAAGTAGACAAGCCTTCCCAGATGAAATTGTATTGCTCTAAACTGATTGACCAGAAAGATGCAGTTACATACTTTACTATACAGAACATACAGTTACTATACAGAAACATGGTTACATACTTCGAATCCGAGTAATGTGGAACATTAGTGTATTTAATCCAATAAAAATTGAATCAATATTGTCAAAAATACATATGTAAAAATCTGGATAAAAATTTTCAACATTTCCTTGAAATAAAGATAAAATCGGTTTTATAATCTGGTATGCTGTGTTAGCTATATCAAAATTAATCACATAAGCTTTAAAATGATTTTGTATGGACTCAAAACAATTATCTGATGAAACCTTTGCAACACTATATACAACTATACTTTTTATGACTATGGTGTGCTTTGCTACCAATAGTTTTTTTTAAACCAGTTATGTAAAAATCTGGATAAAAAGTTTCGGTATTTCCTTAAAATAAAGATAAAACTGGCTTTAATAATCTGGTTTGCTGTGTTAGCTATGTCAAAATTATTCACATAAGCTTTAAAATGATTTTTTATGGGTTTAAAACAGTTATCTCATAAAGGCTTTGCAACACTTTTCTTTATAAATATATTTGAAAGTCTTTAAGATCAAGAATTTCTTCTGATATTTTAGTTTTTCTAATATCTTTTAATGTGTTAGTATGACTTGAGCATCAGAATGTTTGCTCTTAATGTGACAAGTGAGTCCCCTAGAGCTCAAACATTTTTTGTTACAAAATTGACAGGAAAGTTTTATTTATGGTATATCTGAAGCATGTTGTTTTTCAGCAATGCCATTTAACAAATCCTGGTCAATAACTGTAGAAATAGAATTAAGCTCATCTTGATGCAACTCAAAAAGGGCTCAAAATGATTCAAATTTTATGAACTTTTAGCCATCATAAAATTTTGTTTTGCACCTATTTTCATTTTCAACCATCCCATTTTCAACTTAAGCAATAAAAACAATTGAAAACAGCCTGGGTTTCCAGACTATTCTTTTTATGACTATGTTCTGAGTGTTTTATTTTCAATTTTTTTTCACAACAAAATTTTTAATCCTAATATTGTATCTTTTAGCATGATATTCGGGCAGAGTGGAGTTGGGAAGTCCTTATTTCTCAATCATTTTATTGGACGTGATGTATTGAATATCAACTCCTTTACATCAGAAACAAGGTTTTTTTTTGTAAATAAATTTTCTTTTTTTGTGTATTACTTCATTTAAATGTATGAATAAATATTAAATTTAAAAGGCATAAATAAATAAAAAAAGAACTAAAATGAAAAGTATTAAATTTTACCAGTTGCGCTAAATTTAATAAATTTATTTATCTTAAACAAATTTGTCACATTCAAATAAACTTACTTCAAAGTTATAGATTGTACATTTTCACATCTTGCACAGGGCTCTTATACTCTCATCTTGCAGTGTTGCAGCATTCCTATACTCTTATTTTGCAGTGGTGCAGTGTTCGTATACTCTCATCTTGCAGCAAAAAAAGACCTGCAACTATTCCACAAACAATCAATTGAAATTTTTGAAATTGATGCAATAAATTCATACTAGTTCAGTATGTGTTAAAATATATAAGAAGAACTTATTGATAAAACAAACTTAAAAATTCTAATCTAGTGATCAGGACCCCTGCCCCAGCTAAAGATGGAGTTTTTAATAACCTGCACCTTGCCCTGCTAAACAATTAAGATTAGTAGTGGTTAATAGCCAGGGCTAGAATATGTTTTTTTACTTATTTTTTTCTTGTTTTTATTTATTTTGTTTATATAATTATCTGCTATGAAAGCTGAAGAAAATAGGAAAGCCTCACAAATAAAATATTATATATATTATATATTTCAAAATATTCTAAAATTATTTGTTTATAACATAATATAATTCGTATAAATTTACAATATCAAATAAGAGATTTTCAAATAATTTATGTTTCTTCTTCTGAATCTGAAGATTTGTAAATGATTTTAATAGTTTAAATTAGGTGGTTTAAAATCTTAAGAAATCTGTAGGAGCTTAACATAAACATTTAGGAAGTCTAGAAGAAAGATGTTGAAAAAAGAAGATGTAAAGATGTTGAAAATAAAAGGGCCTTTTAATTGTATTTAAATAAAAGAAGTGTTTTAGCATTCTTTGTAGTAAGTCTTGGGCAGATGTAAAATGCAATTAGCTACTGTCTTGTAGAAGGCCTCCTAGGCAAAGACTTAAAGAGTAAACAGATTTTATCTGTTGACCAGCCTCACACCCCTTCTTCATCTATAAGGCTGCAGGGGTGTACCCTCATGGTCAAGTAAATGTGCAGTTTAATCATTAATAACACTGAATCTCTTTTGTTTTTGTAAGTAAAATAAAATTTTATTTTAACTTTTTCAAACAAAATTAACAAAATAAAAAAAAATGTTAAAATGCACATGAAAAATCATGCATTTAGAAATTCTTTTTTTCTAAAAAAAAAAGTCTTAGTATAATGAAAAATGTTTAAAGCAACAATGTTAAAAGCGTAATGTTTTAAACATTTAATTAAATTAAATTTGATTGAAGATTAAAAGAAAATAATAGGTTTTCATTTTTTTTTTTTTTTATAAAATGTTTTTTTTTTGTGTATTGGCTTTCAACTTTTTTGCCTCACATAATAAAACCTTTGTTAAGATTGCAAAAAGAAACTTGGTCAGCGCAAAGGACGGGTGTGGGAGGTGTGATCCCCATTAATAAATTTTTTGTTCATTTAATCTGCATTTTTGACCCTTTTAGACAAGTCAGTTGGCAAATGTAGACACTTTAAAAAAGTCAGTTAGCTAATTTCAAAAAATGAGAACCTTTTTTATTTATTATAGTTACCAAAAATCCCATGGCACCTCATCCCCCCCTCCTCCCACACACTCATACACAACATCTACTCATTGGCCCTGTAAAGAAACAACTTGATACAGATATCGACTATGACAAAAATGACAATCTTTAAAAGTTGTAAAATTTTTCTCTTTATAACTAAAGTTACTTAACAATACTTTTTAACTGGTTAAAATGTTTCACTTTTTTTGATAATTAATTTACTTTTAATTAAACCGTTTCTTATTAGACGTATTTTAGTGGTCAGATGTTTAAATTTATTTTCACCCAAGAAAAAATACCCCCAAAAAACAATTATACTGAATTACTGATTATCATTGTGGATAACTCAAATGAGAAATAGAAACTATTTCAATCGCCCGCAGGGCAACCAGGAAAAAACTGGAGAGTACACCTCTGTATATATATATCACTCCCAACAATGCTGTAAGGCAACCAATAATTAAATTTGGAGTTACTAGAGATAAAAGATATTGTTAAATAGCAAGGAAATGGTTAATAGATGGCTTGAAAAGTTGTAGGTTGTAGTCAGGAAAGCATAAAGAAGAGGAGTTCAAACTCATGTACAAATTAAAAAACTAGATAAATAAAAGTTTTGAGAGTATGAAGGGACAGATACAGTAAAAGCGACTTCATTTCTTAATTTTATTCAGAGTTTCTGACTCATCGACTTTGCTGAATGACATTAAGTGAGAATGAATTTTAGTTGATGGAACTAGAGATGATAGCAACCATAATAATATTTATTGAAAAGAGAAAGAGATACTACTTTACAACGATACGAGAGAGGTTCAAGTTTGGCAGATAGAGCAGATCTAACTATGTTTACAATGTTTTTGATTTATATGGTTTTCATGAGAGGTCAGTAATGAATGATAATCTGAAAAGGTGTAAAGAAGATGACTCAGTGAAAGGGTTGCCATTTATAAATATAGGAATTATGACAATATTGTGATAGTTGTTTCCAGTAATTATTTGAGTTTTGTTGGAGTTAAAATTCACAAGCCACTGCAAGCCCCAATCTGTTACAGAAGTGAGATCAGATTTAAGATCCACTGTCTGTTCTAAGCAATAAAAAAGAGAAGACTTTTTGTCAAGACAGGAGTTTAAAGTTGAGTCATCTACAAATAGAGTTACTTTTGATGCAAGGTTGTCAGAAAGAACCTTAATGTATATAAGAAACAAAGCAGGACCAAGGATAGAACCTTGAGGTACCCTAGAAGTTACTAGAAATAATGATAAGTATTGGTCTTTCGAGGATTACTTTAATAAAGTGCTTAGAAAGAAATTGATAGTCTTAAATACTTTATCAGATACATCAAATAAAGGAAACTTATGGAGAAGACCACTGTGCCAAACTTTATCAAAAGTTTTAGATATGTCAAAAACAATAGCCCCAGCCTCGCTGCCTTCATTTAAACTCCAATAAAATCATCAAGTCACAGCAGTTAAAAAGTCAGTTGTAGAATCAGAAGATGAAAAACGGTGTTTATTGTCTACCATATGTTATTTGATTCCAGATGGGGATTTAGAGATTTGTTAATCAAAAAGTCAGAGACCTTGCTAATATCAGAAAGAAGACTGATCGAAAGATAGTTGGAAGGGTCATCCATGTTCTCCAGAAATTTTAGAAATTGGAAACACAGATGTCATTTTCCATCAGGCAGGAAAACAAGATTCAGTCAAGCACTTATTAAATAGAATTTAATAAGTGCTTGAGAGAAAATTGATAAGAGTTCTGGAGAACACTTTTGTAAGACTATATCAGAAATGTTGTCTGGACCACAAGCCATAGAAGAGTTTAATTGTGATGTGACTTTAGCAACTGAAGCTGGAGTGATTTGAATGTCTAACAATCTGTTAACTTGTTTAATTTGTATAGAAGGAAGAGAATGGCCATAAGTTTCAAAAGCCAAAGATTAATCCCATGAATTAGAGATGAAATAATAGCTATGAGTAGGGTCAAAAACTAAATGTTATCTATGAGTAGAGTCAAAAAGATCAAGCATTCATCGTCATCTATGTCAGCTTAATAGATAAAAAAGGAGTGTGAGGCTGGTCAACAGAATTATTCTGTTTATCACTAAAGTTACTTTTGTAAACCTAGCTTTGTTGATGGTGCTGTTGAAGCTTTTCAAAATATCTCTAGAGCCTAACTTTTGAGATAAGATATGTGATTTAGTAAACTAGGAATAATGGAGTATAGCAACAAACAGCACTTTTTTACATTGGTTCCTTGCAATAATAAATAGGTATTTGCTCTCAGCAGAGTTGTTTTTGGAACCGAGAAGAAGTAACAAAAGCTTCCTATTGTGATCTAAAAAGTTACGTAGGAGACACATATGTCTGCAGAGAGAGAAAAGATATCAAGCCCAAGGTTTGTCATGAAGAAAATCTCAAAAAGAATCCCAGTCAGCTTTAGGATAGTAGTAAGTAGTGGGATAATAAGATGAGTTCAAAAAAGTATAAGAAGAAATATTTGTAAAGATCACAGTTGGAACCACCTAAAGGTGAATAAGTGGAAAATGAACACAAGCTAGGGTCAGAGATAAGACGCAAATCAAGAAGTAAAGGTAAGTGGTTAGGGTTGTCTGGAAAGCGAGTCACAAAGTTGAATATCTGAGTAAGAGATTAATAAAAACAGAAGTTATGGGCTTTATTGCCAACAGGGTCAGTGGTGTTAGGGCTAAGTCATTCAGTGTGATGAGTATGAGGGGTAAAGAGAAAGGGCATGATTAATTTGATCAGAAATAACATCTAAAAGAATGCAGTCTTGAGAAGAGGGAGCACGATAAAGAACAAAGAGAAAGGTGATATAGTGAAGAGGTACTAAAGAAAAGCACATAAAAAGGTTCAAACCTCATTTCTTGATGTAATGAAGAAGAATATTGTAAATGAAGTATAATTTCCTCTTTTGAGGATATCTTTAATTATCAAATATTTATTAATTTTTTTATAAAAAGTCTTTAATAAAGCAGTAAGAGTGAAATAATTTAATAATCTTAAAATACATTTAATACACTTTATGAACTTTTAGAGAAGACCAGCATGCCAAATTTTATTGAAAGTTAGCAAGTCAGCCATAGAATGAAAACAAATCTCTTTTGGTTGTCAGAGAGTTATTAGACTCAAGAAATCAAAAATTTGTTGAATTCAAAAACTTTGCTTATGATAGGGAGAAAACTGATTGGATAATTAGATGGGTCAGAGTGTTTCCCAAGGTTTATAAAAATTGGAAACACCATGCTATTTTTCAGCAGATAGGAAAACAAGTTTAGTCAAACTCTTGTTTAATAGTTTAGAGAGCATAGACTGAGTTCAGGAAAAAAATTTTGTAAGGCTATGACAGAAATGTTGTCTGGACCACAAACCGTAAAAAAGTTTTATTAAAATATGGCTTTAGCAACAGAAGCCAGAGTGAAATCTAACATTGCATTAACCTATTTTTACTGCAATGGCAGGAAGAGTATGGCTGTTAAATTTAAGTGTCGAATTAGAAGAAAAGTTCTTTGCAAATTGTTCAGCCTTATCCTTAGGAGAAGTAATAAGATCAAAATTATCCTTAGGAGAAGTAAAAAATCAAAAAAGAGTTTTTTTTGTGAAAAAGATGCAAAAAATTATTTTAATTAGATATAGCAGCTGCACAATAAGTTGAAAACTATGTAGTAGAATGAAGCTTGTCTTGGAACTGACAAGAATAAATAAAACCTTGCATAGGATCCAGGGGTTATGTAGGTGGGGCATTTATCAGTGGAGAGACAAAAGGCTCAAGGACCGTCATGAAGAAAATCATGCAAAGTGTCCCAGTTAGCTTTAGGATAGTAATAAAATGTGCAATGATAGGATAGCTTAAAAGTTTTATAGATTTCATTGTATGATCAAAACCACCTAAAGGAGAACAAGTAGAAAGTGAACACAACCTAGGGTTAGAGACAAGAAACAAATCAAGTAATAAAGGTAAGTAATCAGTGTTGTCTGGAAAGCAAGTTGACTATCTGAGTAAGAGGTTAAGAAATACAGAAGTTATGAGAAATGAGAAGTTATAAGCTTTGCTAGCAGGGTCAATGGTGTTAGATTCAAGCCATTCAGTGTGATGAGCCTTTAAGTCATTAATAACAAGTATTGGTAGAGAGTTAAACACACAAGATTTTTCAATTCAACCAGAAAATATGTACAAATAAGTGCAAAAGAAAACAATAAAGAGAAAGTTAATTGAGTGAAGTGGTGCTAAGCAAAACCAAAAAAGAATTGTCAGAGAATTGAAACCTGGTTTCTTAACATTTTGGTGAATTGATGCATAAGTATATGCTTAAGCCGAGCATGTGACTATTTGAGACTCTTAAGACCACAAATATTTGTAAAAAATGTTGAAAAAGTTAAGCAACGATGATGGATTTTTATGTTTTTTAAATTTTTTGATTTTTTCGTCATGATTTAAGTTAAAGAGAACTTGAATCATAAATATCAGGTAGAACATGGCATTCATGGCCTCAGTCCTGCTAAATAACAAAAAGTCATAACTCAGGGCTCTGATAATAACTGTGGCCTCAACAATGCCCTGGTAGAGGCACCAATCACACACAATATTGCACTGTTACTACTCTGGTATTTTACATCTGATGATGAAGAGCTCTCTGAGAGCTACTACCAGGGTTGGCAAAAACCCGGGTTTTTTTAAAAAAAACCAGCCTAGTGGGTTTTTTTGGGTTTTATTGGGTTTTTTTGGGTTTAATTTTTATTTTGTCTCTGTAAAAAAAATTTTTGTGTTTTTGTTTAATGATATTGAAAATTAGTTTTTTTCCACTTTAACTTTATTTAAAATATATTTTATTGTTGTTTAATTATTTATAACAAGAATTTTTCAAATTATTTTGAAAAAGATTTTTAAATATAATTTAAAACTAATAGAAAAAAAAAATTTCACGCTTAATCTATATGTATTGATTTATTTTAAATTTAAAAGTATTATTCTATATAATTAAAAATGTCAATGAGAAAATGTGAAAAAGAAGGCTAGAGAATGGGAGGTAGTAACTGAAGTTTCAATTGAAATTCGAATAAACAAACTTGTTCCTCTGCGCAGCGGCCTTGTTTATAAAGATTCGTGTTTACAAGTTAAAGTGTTTTTTTTTTTAAATCAATTCACATCCTCAAGGCTTAAGGCCACTACAGGCGAGGAGGCTATTTATTTGTGGTTATAACCCTCTCTCAACTCTATAACTCCGAAACACGAACTTTGACGAACAAGGTCGCTGCGCAGAGAAAGGAGTTGAGCGCGGTACTGCCAAGGACATGGTGGGGATCGAACTCGGAACCTATCACTTATGAAGTGAGCGCTCTACCACAACACCATTACCGCGTAAGAGTTGAGAGAGGGTTGTAACCACAACAAGGTAGCCTCCTCGACTGTTGTGTTGGCTTCTCTGGTCACTACTGCTCATTTCAAATCAACTTGGGAGGTGAATAACATAAAGTAATAAAAATCTCAATCGATAAAAATATTTGAATAAAAATTGTAATAATGTATTTCCAAATAATGATTCAAATAATAGTAAACCTGCTCTGATAGCTGTTATTGTTAGCTGTTATTGTTCGTTATAATAGTTAATAATAATAGTTAATAATAATTAAGTTCATAATAATAGTTAATAGTTATTTTAGTAAATAATATTGTAATTATAATGTTAAAGTTGGTTATAATAGTTCATAAACTTATTAAATATCTTTAAAAAAACCCAATAAAACACAGATTTTCCAGGGTTTTATTGGGTTTTTTTAGGTGGGTTTTTTTGGGTTTTTTTGGGCGGGTTTTTTAATGCCAACCCTGGCTACTACAGAGTTAAGGAAACCTTACTACCAGCCAGCCTCAGAATCATTAAAATGAGTTTTAGAGCTGCACCCTGATTAGGAGGTAATAAGAAGAGTTGCATTTCAAGGAGGCACAAGCAAAAATCTATGAGTAGAGTCAAAAAGATCAAGCATTCATCGTCATCTATGTCAGCTTAATAGATAAAAAAGGAGTGTGAGGCTGGTCAATAGAATTATTCTGTTTATCACTAAAGTTACTTTTGTAAACTTTAATACATTACATTAAACAGGAGAATTTGGAAAAACATTACAAAATACGTATACATTAGGAAACAATGACATCTATAGGAATAATGGAAATCAAAGTTATTGTATGTTATATAGTTGTAGTCATTTGATAATAACTGTACCAGTATGTAAAACTAGACCAGATGTTTGAACAGAACACAAACATACAAATAGCAACTAACAGGTGAGTGAAAACCACTCCAGAGACTCTTATTACATTTATAATAACATACAGGTAAGCTAATACAGTAACTATGGCACCTCTAACTATGTAACAGTCAAAAATGGATACCACTATAAACATGACACATAATAGATAGTATTGATAACAAAAAATGCTACCATTATAATCTTACCATTATTATGCTATCATTTATCTTCTACCATTAAAAGTGTTTGTATGGAATACTGTTTTCATATTTGGATTCTTCTAATGATGTTCATTCTTTTAATGATGTTCATTCTAGGCATGGTCCAAAAATGTAATGTAAATGTAGATAGATCTACTCTATCTGACATGCTTTAGTTTTTTTATTACTGTCGTAAGGATGCATCTCTTTTTCTTTTTTACAAATACTATTATATTTTTTCTTACCCCTTCTTAAATAAGCTATCATTTTTATCAAAACTCTTATGTGACAGCTAAGTCTATTTTTTACTGTATCTTTCTTTTCATGCTCTCTCAACCCTTTTATTGCTCTTTAACTTCTTTATTTTCTTTTCAAACTTAAATAGTGGTTGCACTTTCCAAACTTAAATAGTGGTTGCTTGCAGCCTTGTTGGAAGTATATTAGAAGAAAATAATAAGTAAATAAAAATGCTAGCTAATAGGCTAATGAATAGGCACAATAATCATAATTAATTATAAATTATTGCTTATTGTTACTTGCATATATTTTTTATTTAAAATGCAAATTTTAAATTGAAAAACACGTTAGAAATTATAGCAAAAATCTACGATAAATGTATTAAATATGAATAATAAGTAAGACAATTAAATTAGTCTAGCAGAAACAATATATGGTATTTTACAAAGATACAAAGAATGTGGTACAGCAATTTGAAAGTCTGGTAGTGGTTGCAAAACTCATAAAATCTCAGATAAAAAGACATCATCTCTTTGTAAACTTGCAAAGAAATAATATTCTTTCCATCAACAATCTCAAGTATTTTTATGAAATATGGGGCAACTTGTTACAAGTTAGCAAAAGCCCTATTATATACACAAAATTTAAAATGCTATTCTATAATACTGGCTATATAAGTTTAGGGACATAATTTGTGATTGATAAAAAATCATATTTTCAACTGAAGTCAGATTTAATGTCAGGGAAAGATCATTTTTTAAGCAATGACTCCAATACTCCATATGAGGTTAAGTTTTTGTGTATGGTTGTTTGTTAATAAAAAATCATGTTGGGGATTCATTCTTTATTGAAAACCAAACACCATCACTACTGAGATTTATTATAAAATTATTAAAAAGAATCTTGCACCTTTCATTAATCGTTATCATGGTAATAAATTTATTTTTTGGCCTAAATGGAATCTGCCTACTATTTGCATAAAATGTTATCTTTACTTAATTATCCAAAAAATTCATTTGTGATTAAAATTGGCAGTTCACTAAATTAGTTTTAACATTGCCCAATCTAGAATTATTGGTTAGCAATACAATCTAAATTTTGAAAGCATGGATGGGAGGCTAATTTATTTTTATAGCTTTTAACTTATTAACATTGTTTTTAATCTTTTTAAACTAAAATTTATTTAAAAAAAGCCTCTAATTTTTCTAATTTTTATAATAGCTTCAACAAATGATAACAAAATATTAAATTAAAAAAAAATTGATTTAACTGTAGAAAAAAATTGGATGTAGCTGTATAAGAAAAAAATTGTTTTTTTTTTACTTTTTCTTTTTAACAGGGTATTTAATGATTTTAGCTGAGTATATAAATGTATTGGTTGAACAAAATACCTTTTTAAATTGTAGAAATATGTGCAAAAAATTTTGATAAGTATAATTTTAATATATATAGGTTAACAGGTTTGCTGCGGAGTTATTTTAAACTATGCCATTGAGTCTACAATGAATAATTTTTGCTGAGGCTGTTTTATGTGGTTTCATCCCCATTGCTGAAGCTAGATATCAACATAATAATAATTAAAAGATTTTTAATTTAATATAATTTTATAGTATTTTTTATACTGAATATAACTGACAAAAAATAAGCACTACGAGTATACTCGCACTTCGGCACTGGAGAAGAAATTTTTTTCTCCAGTGTTGCAGTAAAAGTATACTTGAAAGGATTTTTGAGTATTTTATCTCATAGTAAACTCATTGTGGTGACTAGTAATGTAGTTTATTTGATGCATCAAGAATAGTGTTTCAATTGTTCAAATTTTTTTCACAGTTTACTAATTAATGTGTTTTATAAATACTAGCAGTAAGCAACCCGTAATACAGGCTGTTAGTAAATAAAATTAAAAAAAAAAAACTTGTGTAGAAAAGCCTAGAAACTACTTTAAAATAGAAAAGCCTAGAAAATGACGTAAGTTGACTATTTACTACTACTATTAAATTAGCGTATTAATATTATCAGAAGTAATTTCACTTTTATAAATAAATAATTTTTGAATTTATCTATCACACAGATATTCCGCAATTGAAGCAGCGCATATAGTTACAGAAGATTGTGAGGATAGTGAAGGTGATAATGTTAAAGATTCAGATTGATTTTTTGTTTATACTACTATGTCTTCGAGTTTGACTGCGTCAGAATCAGATTCTAAAGATAATAACTCCGAAGAAAGTGGCATCGATCAGTTAACAGAAGTTCATCTAGCAGCTACTGCAGAAGATTTTTTAAAGCCGCTGAAAAGAGCTAGAAAAATGGGTGGTCTTGCTTATAGACAAAATCAAAATAAATCTCAACAAGTAAATCTTATAAGAAATATTTTGACTTACAAAACAACTTCTGAAACAAATCCATCCAGAAATTTAAACCAATGGAAAGATGAGCTGAATATTGTAAAACTTCAGTATACAATTCTGGTTTAAAGTTTGACATGGAGAGCAACATGGATGATGCAACATGCAACCATTGGAATTCTTTAGACTATTTTTTACAGAAGAGCATATAAATACTATAGTAGTTGGCAATAATCACATTTTAAAGATTGGAAACCAATAAATTTGAAAGATATGCTGCAGTTCTTTGGAGTTCTTCTACATATGACATGTGTCAAACTGCCATCCTTAGAACACTACTGGTCTAAAAAAAGTCTCTAGAGATTTCCTTTATTTTCTAGAATAATGCCACAAAATTAAATTTTAACTAATGTTACGGTTCTGGCATTTTATTAACAATGAAGATTCAGGTAGTGGACGCTTGTGTAAAATTATTGGACTTTTTGATCACTTAAATAATGCAATGAACAACATCTACTGTCCTAATAAAAAAATATATCAATCGATGAATCAATAATGCTTTAAAAGGAACATCTTGTATTCAGGCAGTATGTGAAAAATAAAAGACATAAGTATGGTATCAAGTTCTATGAGCTTTGCGAATGGAATGGTGTTGTACTAAAAGTAAAAATCTACTCTGGTGAGGCAAATCTCGAAAAGGATTTTTTGGGTAAAATGGCAGCTATTGTTTTAGATTTAATGGAAAATTTTTTGGGAAAAGGTTATCCCCTGTACACCGATAACTTCTACAATTCCTTTGAATTAACAAAGCACATGATAAATCAAAAAACATCCATATGTGGTACGTTAAGAACTGACCAAAAGTCAAATCCAAAAGAATGTACAAAAGCTAAACTGAATCAGGGAGATGTTATAAACAAAAGCAGAGAAGGTGCAGTGGTTGCTAAAGAGAAAGACACAAGAGACGCGCTAATGATTAGCAACTTCCATTTGTTGCAAATGATTGAAGTATTAAAACACAGGAGAGGGGAGAAGAAAATGAAACCCTACATTATTAAAGTTTACAATCAATCTATGATAGGAGTAGATAGAAGGATCAAATATCATATTATGATTGCCTAAGAAAGACAATTAGATGATATAAAAAAGTAGCTTCTCATCTCTTTGATATTTTTGTGTTTAATGCTTTCTGTCTAAGCAGCAAATATAGCGTAGATAAAAATTTCCTTGTTTAAGTTCAGAGAATTAGTTGTTATAGATTTATTGGGTGAACATTTAAATGAAATTGTTGATCAATCATAATAGCTTCCACTACTTGTCTTCAATACTATCAAATTAAAAGAAAAAACTGCCACTAAAAACCATGTCAAGTTTGGCCTAAAATAAAACGTAAAAAAACAAGATATTAATGTGCTGTTTCTAAAAACAGACCTCCGTTATGTATTAGAAAATGTTTCAGAATATATCATTAAAAAGAATAGATTTACACTATGGTACAGAATGTATCATTCAAAAGAAAAGATTTAATTTTCATAAAACAAAATTAGAAGAAAATCAATACTATACTTTATCTCTTTTAAGCTTTCCCTGTCTTAATCTGCAAAGTAGGTTCTCGGGATTTTTAAAGTAAAAACTTACATGTAAGTTTTTACTTTAATCTTTTCTAAAAATCAACTGAGAAGCTAAGAAAAAAAAAACAAAATAGACAAAGCCAATCATGTAAAAATATTATTTGAAATAAGTTAGTATATCTACAAGTTTACTCATAACTTATGGCTGGCTTACTAAGAGTATACTCGTAGTTAGTAGCGAACAGGTTAAACATGATGAAATTCAAGTTTACTTCCTTGAACATTGGGATTCTTTCCTGGCTTTATGTTTTTCTGATTCTGATATATATATATATATATATATATATATATATATATATATATATATATATATATGTATATATATATATATATGTATATATATATATATATATATATATATATATATATATATATATATATATATATATATATATATATATATATATATATATATGTATGTATGTATATATATATATATATATATATATATATATATATATATATATATATATATATATATATATATATATATATATATATATATATATATATATATATGTATATATATATGTATATATATATATATATATATATATATATTATATATATATATATATACACAAAAAGCCGTTACAGTTTACTAGTCCCCTGTGTCAAATAAAGATAATAGGAATTTTTTTTAAATGTCGACACACCAAAACATAAAGCCCATTATAGAATGGAAAATCGTCAAACGTTGTAAATCTTACAATCTAGCAACAAAAGTATGCCACCTTTGTCTCTACGAAAAAAATGTAATTTTATCATATAATGGAAAAAACCTACTGAATAAAAAAAAAGAAATCGTATCTCAGTGTCGACATTCAAAAAAATTCCTATTATCTTTATTTGACACAGGGGACTAGTAAACTATAACGGCTTTTTGTTTTTTGTTTTTTGATTTGTTTTTTACGTAGATTTGTTTATAACATCAGATGTCATTCTACAGTAATTTTTACGTTTTTGTAACGGTTTGTTTACGTTTGTTTGTATTAAGGGCTGATGATTGCCTTCCGGCATGAAACTTTAAGTCCCGCTAATCAGTTGTTTTTATTCATCTAAATATAATTATATATAGCTCTATTATTCAGTAATATTGAGCACTGTAACACGTACAAGAGACTTCGTATTATTACATCAAAATACTTAACCTCAAATATATTCTATATATCGAAATCTATACAAATATTTGCTCTGTAAAGTTGAGCACTTTACTTAAGTCGTCAACGCGATGGATAAAATAAACTTTGATTATTTAATAAAAAACATTTCAATACCGTCAGAAAGAGGCTTTAAATTAAAATTAATAAACAAAACGGAATTACTCTTAAAGAAAATGAGATGAAAAGCGTTCTTTTTTTATTAATAACGATCCAAGAATTAAAGACAATATCAATTATACAAACTACGAAATTAGATCTCCTATATGTCCACCGCAAATAAAAGAAATGTCATTCTTCGAAAAAGACTTAATCAATCTTATTAAATCAATAAAGTTTCAAGACATACGCAACACTTTTCAAAATGGTATGAAAAAAGATATCAAAAATATACGTAAATCTCACAAAACCCTAACACATGCTGACAAAACATCAAATATGTATAAACTGTCTGAAGAAGATTACAATAATCTGTTAACAAATGCTATTACCACTACCTACAAAAAAGCAAATCCAAAATTAAAGGACCATATAAACAAAGAAGGAAAACAAATTTTAACCAACCACGAGGTATATAAAAAAATAGAAATAAACGGATCCTCTAACTGTTTTTTCACTTTGATAGATCACAAGGAAAACTTCGCTAACAATCCATCTGTGCGCCTTTTGAACCCTTCAAAAAATGAGGTAGGACGAATTTCTAAGGTAATTTTAACAAAAATTAATTGTGAACTTAAATATAAACTTTTTTTTGAATCAATGGCAAAGTACGCAAAATGGTTTAGACTGGTTTAAAAAAATCACCAATAAGCACTTATACAAATTCCTAGTTTTTGATGTTAACGATTTTTACCCTTCCATAAAGGAAAGCACCCTCAACAATGCTATGAATTTTGCTGACCATCATATCGTTATCAAAAGCGAAGACAAAGCATTAATAAAGCATGCAAGAAAATCTCTTATCTTTAACAACGATGAAGCATGGATTAAAAAAAGAGGTGGGTTGTTCGATGTAACAATGGGGGCATTTGATGGTGCTGATGTTTGCGAATTAATAGGTATTTTCATACTGTTTCAAATTTCACAACATTATAATAAAGAAGATTTCCTGCCTATATCATGACGGCGGTCTTGCTGTATTCAAGAACAAAAACGGTCAGCAAATAGAAAAAATCAAAAAGCATATAACACTCATTTTTAAAAAAAACGATCTTCAAATAACCATTCAATCTAATTTAAAAATTGTTAACTACCTCGATTTTTCATTCAATCTAATTTAAAAATTGTTAACTACCTACCATATTTTAAACCTGATAATCAAATAAGGTACATCCACTCTAATTCTAACCACCCTCCAAGCATAATAAAAGCAATCCCTTGCAATATTGTATTTAGGAAGAGTATTTAGAAGATCGTTAATGTAAATTAAAAAGTATAAGGCCAAGGGTTGAACCTTGAGGAACCTCTGAGGTTACAGAATAAGAAGTAGAGTGCTGTCCATCAAGGACAACTTTTATACTACGATTGGAACGAAAGGATTCAATAATCTTAAAGATGTTTTCGGATACACTGGAGGAAGAAAGCTTATGGAGAAGACCAGCATGCCAAACTTTATCAAATGCTTTAGAATTATCAAGTGCAATTACCTTAACCTCTCCACCTTTATCTAATGCACAATAAAACCTATTGCTTATAACTGTTAGCAAATCAGTCATAGAACGAGATGATCGAAATCCATATTGATGATCAGAAAGTAAGTTATTAGATTCAAGATGAGAGATTAAGTGTTTGTTAATTAAAGCATGGCCTACTATATTACACGGTCGTGTATGTTACATTTTAGAGGCCGATTTTAAGAGGCCTATTATGAAAAAAGATGGCTGCGCAACTATAGAGAAAACATATAACTATATCTCGTCTAGACTAAATAGATAGTATAAATATAATATTATGAGTAGGAATATTATTAATAAAAAAGTATTCACGGAAAACTGGCATTTTTTGCTTTAATACTAGCGATTTATGAATTTATAAACATATATATCTATGTATATTATATATATATATTTGTAACTATAATATATATTTTTATATATTTGTACATTCCACAATTAAATTGACAACACTTGGAATTTACAAAAAAAAAGGTTAAACTTTATGTTTTTTTATGTTATTATCTATTTATGTTTTGTTTTTTTCTCCTTTTTTTTAAAGTATTATTTTTCTCTCTGTCTACTTTTAAAACTTTTAACAGCATCTTTTCGTACATTATCTTCTGCTTATTGTTAAAATTAATTATAACTTTAGAAGCAAATTTAAACCCCCATTCTTTGTGTAAATTGCAAGTAAAGCAAACTGTTGAAAAGTATTTTGATAAAACAAAGCTCGATACATCAGCACCTTGTTTAGTTATTAAATTTGAAAGATTATCTAAGACTGCAAAACATTCACATGTGAATTCCTTAAGTGAAAATGAAGGCACAGTAAGACCACCTCAGGAAAGTATTTGTAGATGTGGGTAAATATTTATATTGCTTGCATCTATAGCAAGCATAGACTTACAATCGCTACATTTGCTTCTTTTTATTAATTTCTTTGCTATATAACCAGCAATTGTTGTGGCAACTTTTTCTGTTTCAGGTGATAGAGTTAATTCTGATATCTCATTTGAATTTAAATCTAATGTTATAAGTAATTCATCATCAATTGGATTATCATAATTGTTCTACAAATATCCTTTTTCTATAAGCTCGTCTATAAGCATTGCTTGAGAACGCAGAGTTGTGATAAGAGCAGATGATGTTTGTTTAGATAAGGTAAAAAATGGAGATTTCTGCCAAAGTTTAATACAATCAGCTAGTTGCCTAAAAAATGTAGTTTTACCATCATCAAAAATAATTGCATTACCAAGTTTATTTGGACTAAATTGTTGCTTTGAATTTGAAACAGTTCACCATTTTTGAAAAATACTTAAAAAACCAGAAATGTCATTTCTTTCAGGAAAATAACTTTTAAAACTTGCAATTGTTGTTTCATCAAAAATCGACAGTGCAAGAGAAACATTTTGCTTTTTATTACCAGGGTGAAGAGTTTGATATGTAATTTTTGGAGCTTTTTTCAAATTACCTTGAAGTTGTTCATCTTTAGAATGTAGAAGATTAAAATCTCCCCAAGTTATATAACCAGCTGGACAATTATAGACATCATCTTTTATATTATAAGTAAATGATGGAAAGATAAATTTTTTGCAGTGTAATAAATTATTTTTGATATTTTTAACAATATGAAATTTACTATCATAAAATAAGTATATTTTAATATTTGGACTATCAGGATGATAAATAAATAAATTTGACTGATTACCAAATTTCAAATGAAGCAAATTAAATGCATTTACATTTGATTGATGATTGTCAGTAACAACTACTCGAATTTTAAAACCAGATAAAGAAAGAGAACTAATTAAATCTGATATTTGCTCTGAAAGCCATTTACCACTAATGGTAACTTCGGGTAATGCTTTTATGACATAAGAAATAGATTTCTTTAAACTAACAATCATAAATGCAACAACTCCTTTGTACAGAGTACCATTGTCATCTGCATCCACATAGACACTACTACAATATTGTGCCTGTTTCTGAAGATAAAACTCATCTACAATTAGTATTATATCTTCATGTATTGAACCCTTCTCACGAAGTGTCTTAACAGCCTTTATTGCATTAACTCCATCTTGTTTAATTTTATTTAATAAAGCAAATTGAAGGTAGTAGAAACAATTCAAGTAAAATTTCATATGCTTGTTTAGATGTATATCTTAATAATAAAGCATGTCTGATCATATCTGCAGAATATTGTGGTTGACCTTTTGCTTTATAGTATATTCTACTATTTATTTCCTCAAGAAGTATATTTCTATTAGAAGAAGCTATGTTTTTTATGTACGATGCAAGATTTTCTAACATACTCAAACTAGTTAACTTGCCATTATGACCTTTAGTTAACCATGGAGGGAGTGGAATATTATTTCCTTTGTATTGCAAAGCTACACATAAACAATGATCAATTTTTATTGATTCAAGAACAGAAGGAAAATGCGTTAAAGGATCAAATATTAAATTGTAATAAATAATACAATTGAGATGTTTTGAAAACCTTCTGGTGAATGTTTACTGTTTAACTTGCTCCATTCAGTTATTTTATCATTTTCAGAAAAAAAACTAAGTTCATCTTCTTGAAAAATATGAGTTTTAGGTGGTCTTCTTAAAGCAATAGGTGATGGTTAGATCTATTACATAATCATAGGTAAGATCTATTATATAATCATATATATATATATATATATATATATATATATATATATATATATATATATATATATATATATATATATATATATATATATATATATATATATATTAGGGTGATTCAGAATGAAAAAATTTTCAAAATAAAAATATGTCTCGTTAAATTTGATGCAAATATATAGAAAATAGGTTTTAAAGCATACCAGGCATTTTCTGACCCTCCCTCAAGGCTCATTTTTGTGAAAAAAATGTCAATTTTTTGGTCAAAAGTTGCTGATTTCAGTGACGTTGATAGAGGGTCTAATATAAACCAATTAGGTTGAATTTAAAAAATAAGGTCCTTGACTACATATATTTTGCATTTAAAATCATACGTATTTTTGTTTTGGTTTTAATTCGGAGCATTTTTTATTTAAATTATCCATAAATTCACAAAATTAGTGAGTTTGTTGTGGTACTAAGAAAGCATTTGGAGTATACAAATGCATTTTTTCTAATATAACAGGACCATTGAACCGGCCTCTAGGGGCAAGGAGGGGGAAAGGGGCAAGCCCCTTCCCCCCTCCTTCCCAGATGTCGACAGCCATGTGTAACAAAAATATTTTTTAGTTAATAATATTGTTAATTGCTTGTTACTTTAATTAGTAATGTATTTGCCTTACCTCTCCCCTCACCCTTCCCTACCCCGGGTCCCTCCTCATTTTTTTACTAATTAAAAAGTGATTCAAGTTTTTATGCCAAAACCAGTTTTTAAGTTACTCACGCCAATTATGACAAAAACTATTTATCTTACAAAAAATCCTATAAAAGAAAAAATAAAGTTTTCTAATCACTTTTGAGTTTCTTGAAATTATTAATGTTATTTAAATCTATTTCCATATTCCTTTTTGTCATCTTGCTGGAGCTTTTTTCAGGTTTTTTCATGGCATAATGAACTTTGTCTATGGTTACCATTCTCATTTGTTTTTCTTCTTCACTAATGTATCTATGGATAAATTCCTGCATCATGCCTACATTTCTTTCTGCATGATCGTTTACTATAATCAAAGTTTTTGCATAGGCTAAAAACTGGTTGTAATATGATTGAGTGTGCCATAAAGATGGTGGAAGTGACAACCAAACGCGTATTTTCTCTTCTGTAAACCCATTTACTGCAAAAATAAAGTTGGAAAACTCGTTAACTAACACCGTCAAATTTGGTGGATTACTAGCCGTTATGCTATCTAGGTTGATTATCTCTTTGATATCCAATTTTGGCTTATTTTCAATTTTGTAATCAGATGCCTTTAAAGATGGCATTTTGTAAGATAAAATTGATTTGGTGATTAGTTTTTTATCTTCATCAGGAGCTTTATAATCTAGAAGCAAAAGAGGTATCAAAGTTGAGTCTAAGTACCAAGAGTGTTTTAATATTGAGTCAATGACTTTATCTACAGCTTCTTTTACTCGGAAAACATCATTATACAGTCGATTGATGTAGAGCTGTAATATCAAGGTATGGGGCTTTAATAGGATTGTGGCTTTGTAAGTACCATGGAGCATAAAAACAACAAATAAACTCCACAATTTGTTCTACTTCAGCTTTTACGTCTTCCTCTTTTATCAAAAAATCTAGTTGTTTAGATAGCAGATGTAACTTTGTATAATAAAGAGCTGAGCTAAGAAATCTTGAATGGTGAACTACACTTGGTTTTTTATTTTAACAATTCCCAATTTCGATAAATAAATAATAACAAGCTCTGCTAGTTCTTTTCTGTCTTTCCTAGCAATATTTTTCTTTTTAATGTTTTTGCAATATTTGGTTGCATCTGTTGCTGCTTTTTCGACTACAGTACTAGCCTTTAATGACCAGTCAAACCTTAATATGTTTTCAGGTTTGTAATGAAACTCTGGATTGTCAAACTTATTTTTTAATCTTTTAAAAAAAAGATTTTCTGGTCCTACCTTTTCTTCATGAGTAACATGTTTCTAAAAATGACTTATTCTAAGCTCTGTAACATGGTGCCAGCAGAGGATGTACTTACCTAAATCATGGGTAATTCTATTAATGGTCCCTTTCGTAATGCTAGTATTTGTTGCTGCTGTGTCAAAGCACAATCCATCAACATTTGATTTATTACCATATTCATCTAGCAACTGCATTATTCCTTTAAATTGATCGTCTCCTGAAGAGGATGGTAAAGAAGGAACACCGAACAAGTGTGATTTGCCAATAATATTTACTAGTACATCTAGTCGCTCGCATTTTAGTTTCTTTCCCTTAATTGTCTCAAATATACTTTTTCCATTTAAATGAATTATACATGGGAATGTAGATAAACGTACTTTTGTTTTAATATCTTCTTTATCAATATTTGAAATTTCTTTATTTTCTCTTTTCATTCTTCTAACTGCAGTTGAGAGACTGCAGTTGACAGAACCATAGGAGAGATGTTATTAACAGGTGCCATTAAAACAACATTTCCGGAATAAATATTTTTAGGAATGTTGGCGCGAATATTTGTACTGATTGGTTTATTTTTTCATTTTATCCATTCGCCTGGCTCGAAGTCAGAATCAGAAAAGTTATCTGAACTTATTTCATCATTACTGCTAACGTCTTCTTCGTGAAGTTTTAAGATTTTACTCAGGGATCCATTTTTCATTGCATTATTACACTTCTTTATATTTAATGATTTTACCTTATTTTATAAATAAATTTATTAGTTATAAGTTGTTAGAGTGACAAAAACACAAAGTTAGAGCGTATCTAATAAATTTAACAAACTATAAAGAGTATATTATTTAAAAACTAAAAGTGTGGATGAGAATCAACATCGTGTAAGTCCAAAAACAAAATAAAGTTAGTTAAATCAATATTTTTTATACTAATGCTTCATTCCATATAGTTAAATAACTGAATACTTCATCTACCTTGAAAGCATCATTTAATTAAAATCTGACACAAAAGTGCCTAAACATTAAAAAAAATTAAATTTGCACTATGCAAATTCTCACAACTCTTTCTTTTTTTAATAAATTAGAATATTTTTGCTCAAGATTTTTTAAACTTTTTCAAATATTTACGTCGCTAATAACTGGAAACCCTGCTTTAATCCATAGATGTTTTTTTTTTTGCCATGATACATTCACATTCAACTAGTTGAAACCTATCAACCTTTAAGTTTGACTTTGGAGGACAATATAGAATATCCAACTTTTTTGTAATTCCATTTGGCAAATTTGATTGTCAATATTTGAACTGATGCAAGATATCTATACCCGTTGGAAGTTAAATTCCTAAACCATAGGAATATTGATAATACTATTTTAATAAAAACCAGGTTTTTATTAAAATAGTATTACCAATATTATATAAATAGTATAAATATAGGCGCATTATTTATCTTACAGAGTATAATAGTGTGATGGATTGGTGTCGATATTGAGATGAAATTTTTTTTTTAATTATAAAAAATATAAGGTATTAATTTAAAATATGATTTAAATATGTAAATAGTAAAATTTTGAACATTTTTTCAAGACTTTCCAAAATCCTTGTTTTTTTAGAGATGTGAAAGAAATTGTTTTAACTATGAAAGAGCCTTCACTTAATGTTTCTAATTTACAACTGACATTTGTTGAATCTCCAGGATATTTTGATGATAAAGATGACAAGCAAGATGAAATAAATTATAACTCTTTAAAAGAGTATAAGCAAAAAAATTTTCCTGATTGTTATCCCAACCTTATATTTATTGTAATTCAAGGTTCTGATAATCGGTTTTTAAATGGTCCATTAAAAAAGTTTCTTGAAAAGCTCAAAAAACTTGATATAATTTGTCCATCATATCCTAATGTTATTTGCCTTTTTACTTACGCATCATGTTTTTTAAATGATTCCGAAGAAAATATTGAGAAAAAAAAAGAAATGTTAATTGACTTATGCTACGAATACCTAAGGGTAACAGTATCTGTGGTTTATATTGAAAATGATTGTAAAGATTTGAAAATGCAAGGAGACTGGACTGTACTGCCAGATGGTACTCTTCAGCCTTTAAATGTATTTGAGTGTGCAAAAAAATTAATGAAAGGTAATTTCTACAAACCAGAAGGACAAAAGTATATTGATCCTCTTGGTATGAAAACATTAGCAAGTTTTTTCAAAGCAGTTTCAAATGGCGATACAATTAAAGTTAATGTTAATAGTGTTTATAATGGAATTAACAACGAAATAGTAAGTGCACATTTGATTTTTTCATATATTTACAAATACTCTAATTTAATGTATTGCGGATTTTTCTTTTGAATCTCGTTTTTTACTCAATTAAAACAAAATTTCAATTTATTTTAATTTTATGTTTTAAAACTTGTTTTAACTTTTAATTAAATACTGTAAAAATAAAAAAAGTTTTTTTTTTTTTTTTTTTTTTTATAAATTTAAGAAATATATACTCCTTTTTAACTAGATTGTCTTGATTGCAACACATAAGTTTTTCAATTTATTTAACTAATTGTTTCTAATATTTTTGAGAATAAATATCTATTTTTTTTACAAATATTTTTTTAAAGTGAGAAAATACTTTACTAAAATAAGATGATTTTTTTTAGGCACAACCATATTCAGCTAATCCAGAAATTTTGGGTGAAATATGTGTTGGAAAAGGTTATGATGTTATTTACGACAAAATAAAAGAGTCCTGTATCTTTGAGTTTGAAGAATCAGAAGAACATCAACAAGAAAACCAAGATCAAGAAAACCAAAACCATCAACAAGAAAACTTTAATGTTAGTAAAGGTTTTGTTATTATTAGCTGTATTAATGAGGCTTCATTTTTTTTCGGAGAAGACTCAGAACTTAATACAACACATCGATTAAATGCAATTGGATTAAACGACAAAATAGACGCTAAGATTCTTCTAAACAAGAAAACTGATTTAAATAATTTGTCTATTAAATCAAAGTTATCATATCTTCGTGAAATTAGAACTCACAAGTTGTACATACCTGATACCAGCAAACTCAAAATAAGCAAAACCTTTATGGAAGCTGTTGCAACTAATGATTTTCCATCCTGTTATACAGCTAGCGATTCTAATGTTACAGAATTTTTTAGAAATTTTTTTGAGAGGTGGGGGCATTTTGTTGTGACATCAGTATATTTAGGAGGGTCCATTGAAATTAAGAAAATTTTTACAAACAAAGTTAAACAAGATTTAGTTGAAGCTCAACTAAAATGCATTTTGGACATACTGGAACATGGCTTTCAAAAAAGTTTAGACTGTGGTAAAATTTTAGATCCTAATCTATCTTTAACAGATATTGAACTTAATTGGATTGGCGGTTTGTCAACATGGCAAATTTCAAGCTTGGAAAATATTGAAACAATTGACACCTCTAATGCATTTAAATCTTGGAAAGCTTCTTTAACTTCAAAACCTTCTGTTTTAAAAACAAAAATGAAACTTCAATCTATCGCAGATTTTGTTTCTTCTATAGACAAACGAAAAGGTGAAACTTGTCAAATTGCTTTTGAGCATTTGCTTGGTATGTCAAAAACAAAGAGTTTTAAAAACACCACTCAAAGTAGTGTCAATATACCTGATACACATAACATTGCTGCAGAGAAAGCAGAACCTAACTGCATAAGTTGTTTCTCAGGTTATGGAAAAATAATTGTAATGAAAAGTTATCCTGAAATCAAGTTAATCAAGGAATTAAATGTTGGTGATAAGGTTTTATCATTTGAAACCAAAACTAAGAAATTTATATACTCCACAGTGTACATGTTTGCGCACAAGAATGAGACCAAAAAAATGAATTTTCTCAAAATAAGCTGCAAAAGCGGAAATTCTGTCACTCTTTCACCAAAACATCTTGTTTATACTGATCATTATAAAGTAAAACATGCAGATCAAATAAAAATTGGTGACGGATTTTGGACAACATGCGCCAATGATTCAAAGACAATGAATTTATGCAAAGTTGATGCAATTGAAATAACAGAATCAGGTACAAATTTTAGCCTGTTTTCATATATTGTTGTTGTATTTTATTAAGTTTTAAAAAATTATATTAAATTAAAACTTAAATTTGCACAGTGATTGACACATTTAATAAGCTTCAAAAACCTTTTAAATATAAAATGTGTATTGCAATGTTGAACCAAGATGATCCGACTTATAGTTTATTTCAAGAAGATCTGACCTATAGCTTATTTCAAGATGATATGATCTATAGCTTATTTCAATCAAAACTGATGATCTTGTCAAGTTTATTAAATACCTAGATATTGGTTAATTTTTATTTATTTATTATTATATAATTAATAGTTTGTTTGTTAATTTATTTACTTGTTTATTTACAATTAAAAATTAGTTAACTAATTTAAAATTAAAAATTAGTTAACTAATAATAGTTGTTAACTGAGAACAGCTGCAGAAAAGAAAGTTTTCCAAAATCAAACTTGTTCCACACATTTACATTAGAAGAAGTATATGATTAGGATCTTTAAATGATTCCCCCCCCCCCCAATCTTACTTTTTGATTTGATGCAAATAATATCTTCGCCTAGAAACCTTTGAGCACAATCTGTAACAGGCATAGTAGATTTAAACTTTAAAAATTTAGTTGATTTTATAAACTGTATATATCTGTACATTTCCTATGTTAGGGAACTGGTTTATGACAACTTTTTAATACTTGAGAAGTAACAGTATTTAAATGTTAGTTTTGTTTAAAGTTAAATATTTTTTATAAAAACTTATATAAAGTTCAAGTGGAATTTTTCTTTATTTAGATATGTACTTTTAAAATAACAAGTTAAAATTATAATATGCAAGTGACAAATTTATTTATAAAATTAAAATATATATTTTTTATTATGATTCATTACCAACAAGACTGCAAGCAACCACTATTAAGTTAGGAGTTATTAGAAAAAAAGGATCGAGTTAAAGAGCAAGGAAACGATTTACGGTAGACTTGAAAAGTTGTAGGGAGTATGAGTCAGGAAAACATGAAGATGGGAGAGAGTTCCAAAGTGTTGAAGTGCGGGAGGAAAAATTAGGTAAATTTAAATTTTTAGAGCATGCAGGGACAGATACACTAAAAGTATTGAGACTATGCTGAATGACAAGCCATGCGAGAATGAGTTTAAGTCATTGGAACTCGAGATAATGGCTCATTTGAGCAATGACCATGATAGTACTTGTAGAAAAGAGAAAGAGATGCAACTATACGATAATTGGAGAGATTCTAAAGTATGGCAGATAGAGTAGGTCCAACTGCATTTACAATGTGTTTTTGTCTAGTAGAGAAAGAGAATCATTAGAAAAACTAGCCCAAATATAACAATAGTATTCCATACAAGGGCGAATAAGAAGTTTGTAGAGGTAGAGAATGGAATCAGGAGTAAGATGATGGCGAGCATGATAAATAGACGCAACCTCAGCAGATGCTAACTTAGCAATTGATTGTACAATAATTCAAGAAGATTCAAAAAAGAGAACTCATTGACAGGGTTGTTATTCATCAATATAGGAATGTCAACAATATTGCAATAGTTGTTAGCAGTAAATAACTGAAATTTGTTGGAGTTGAAATTCATTGCAGCTAATAAATGTTTACATTTGATCTGAGCTTACAAGAAAAGTAAACACATTAACTCAGTTGTAGGCCTTTACCTTCAATGCCTTGTTTAATTATCCATATTCTGCTTGCTCTGTTAGCAGTAGTTAACCATCTTTAATGAAAAGCTTTAATAATTATTCAACTTCTAATTTTATTATTCGCTTTTTCAGATTATATTTTTAGCATATTACAATAATAAAATACCAAAAAGGTCGCTTGATAGAGATATCAAGGCAGTTGTACAACATTTTTCAGGCAAAATGTTATCAATCTTCTAACATATTTAAGTACATTTGAGTTAAAAAGTTCGCTCCCGAGTTCCTTGTTCGGCAAGTAATTTGCAGCAGTGGTTTTAAAAGCTTTCCTTTCATAACAAATTAATCTTTGACATCAGATCTATATGTGACTGAAAAAAAACTTCAACCTCTAATTAAAGGCACAAACAACTTTCGAAAAAGTAATACGGTGATATATAAAAAATAAGTCGATTTTGGTTCCTAAGAATGCTAATCCATCAAACTATCTTGAACAGAGATTTATCGAATCTTACTCAGCAATTGTGAAGGGAATATTGAGGAAAAGAAGCAAATGTGCAAATAGTGTTAAAAATTTCCAAGATTTACGGATTAATGTTACAAAGTGACATTACACAGTGGCGCGAAGTAAATTTGTGGAAATGATGGGGCGGGTACTTTACAAAAAAATTAAATTATTTGCACGTCGTAAAGTTAAGTAAAGGCTCAATTTATTTTTGTTGAAATAAAAACTAATTAAGTAAGCATTATTATAAAAAAGAAAGTTGTTTTTGAGAAAACTCAATTTAAAATCGTCCAAACTTAACTGATCATGGTGATAGTTGTTTTCAACAGGTTTATTGAATTATAGAGAATCACAAGTCGTTTCTAATTATTTTGAATCTTTGTGCTGATGTTCCTTATTTCCTATCATAATTCTTCCAACAGGTGTAACTTCAAAAATCAAAGCCCTTATTGATAGCGTTTTCATGAATTCATTTCCTTTTGACAATCTTCGGTAATCTTACAATTTCAATCTCTGATCACACGGTACAATTCATCTTTGCTCAAAGAAGTTGAGCAGCAACCATGTTAGTACATCATCTCGAGTTCCATCGACTAAAACTCACTTTCGTTTGACTCGTCATTCAACTAAGTCTCATTCGTTTACTGTATCTGTCCCTGCATGCTCTAAAATCATCTGAAATTCTATTTTATATTTTGAAATTTTCGGCTCTCGCACTTTTGGGTAAAATAATGGCCCTTTTGGGCCAAATTCCGAGGTTCCTGAGCACCAAACCCCCCAAATATACACCAGCTAACAAACCATTTTTTAAGGTGAGTTTCTTCTCATCCGTTTTTCTACGGGAAAGGGAAAAGGAACGGAAAAATATTTACGCGAGCATGCGCAGTTTTCTTACAAACAAATAAAAACTTTTATTACGCATGCTCCCATGATTATTTTTTCCGGATGAGTGGAAACTCGCCTTTAGTGAGTGCATTTTTTTGTTGTTACATTTAAGGTGTCTAAGCTTCTGATAAAAATAAGGTAAAAAAATTATGTGGCTTCTAGGAGTTAAATAACTTAATTATGTTGAAGTTGCGCTTGTATGCTGTTTAATTGCAATAAAATATAAAAAACTTTAGAATTTTAAAATGAGTTAGGACTAAGTTCAAATCCAACCGAATATCGCGAATAATTGACCAACTATTTATGCAATTGATGAACTAGCCGATATAGCAATTGAATGACCAACCGATATCGCGGTTGATGAACCAATTAATATGATTTTTTGAATTTTTTTTTTTATAAAACAATTATATTAAAAGGTTATATATTTTAAAATTTGTAATTGACTTTCATTTTTAGTTGGGTTTTACGCTCCTTTAACTATTAATGGAAACATTATTGTAGATGGCATTTTATCCAGCTGCTATGCTAACGTGATGGACGTCTCTTTACCCGGTTTAGGTAGACTTTCAGGCCAGGTTATTGCACATTTTGGTACGGCTCCTTTAAGAATAGCGTATTTATTTTTTCGAAAAAAATTTCAAACTAACGAAGAAATGCCGAAGTGTATAGTAACCCTTAACCAATTTGGGCAAAGAGCCAACTTAGTCTTCAAACCGTAGCTGGTGTAGTTTTATAAGTTTTTTTTTAAGATTTATATTTTTTTAAATAGTATAAATATAATAAATTATGTTATGAATAATTACGATAAGGGATCGTCCATAAATTACGCAACGTTAAATATATTTAAAAAACAGAACTAGGACATCTTAGAGTCTTTTATGCGGCTGCGAGGGAAACCATTATATCTTTTTTGTTTTGCTTATTAGTGAAATTTAACGCTGCGTAATTTATGGACGATTCCTAAATATTATTCGAACAATGAATAAAGATTATTAGGATTACATTTAAGTTTTATAAAGATATATTTCTTTATTTATATTATAATTTAGTTTATATATTTAGATTTTCATTCTAAAAGTTGTATCAATATCGATAGCGAGTTTACGAAGAGAAAATAAAAATGGATCTTATTGTTGATTTGACTTTTTATGTTTTTTTGTTGTTTTCTTTTTTGTTTTTTATTTTAATGAAAATTTTATTGAAAAAATCACAAATCACTGAAGAAAACACAATGTATATACATATATATATATATATATATATATATATATATATATATATATATATATATATATATATATATATATATATATATATATATATATATATATATATATATATATATATATATATATATATATATATATATATATATATTGATATTATCAATGTATATACATTGATATTGTCAATGTATATACATTAATATATTGGTATATATATATATAAAGTCAAAAATATAAATATAAAGCCAAAAAAGATTTGTAAGTTTTTGTATGATTTCTTAGTAAGATTTGGAGATACAAGAAGTGAAATTTTTTTTATAGGATTTATTAGTTGTAGTATGATTTTTTAGAGTTATGGGAAACTCTATATTTTTCTAATATATTGAAATCTTGTAAAACATCCTTGTAATAGTTAATTTTGCTTTTTTTTGTACATTAATTTTGTATACAAGCAGTATTTCAAAGTTGCGTAAGTAATATGCGGTTACATTCTCGAGGTGGCGAAAGGAACACTTGCCGCCCGGGACTAAGTGTTTCCCATACAGCAGTTGACAGGTGAGCTGTATAATATGGATCATTGTGAGTCTATTCCTATATCGACCATTTCTATACTTATTCTTTATATAGTTGTTTTATTTCAATAGTTTTTAGTGAGAGGTACAAAATCCATCTCTTGCGTATGTCTCCATCGTGACGTGCGCAATAAATTTCTTCCGCAGTTTTTATGTTTTTAGAAGTTTTAAGTATTTTTAAAAGCTCTTCTCTTTTCGTTTGTAGTATTATTTAATAAATAAAGCACTTAATAAAACAGCATAAAAGCTTTTTTAAAGTTTTTCTCTTATGCTCACTATAATTTATAGTATCTTTACATTTGTTATGAATGTAATATGCAAAGAACTTTAAAAATGTTTTTTTTTTTTTTTTTTTGTATTTAAAAAAATTAAAAGACTAAACGAAAATTTGCCGTTGCAATAATAAAATAAAAATAAACAAAAATTTGCCGTTGCAAGGGTTTGAATAACAACAATACAAGTCAGAAACGTTGCCAGCTAACAATTTCGGCCTTTAAGGTGTGTTGCACGGCAAATGTTTTAATAGTTTTAATTAACAAACAATAGACTAAAAAAAAAAATGCTAAAGATCAAAATTAATGAGATATTTAGAAATTCCGCGGCCGTCACAGCGTGATAACCGTCTTTTATTTTGTCTCAATATTTTAATATTAAAATATATATTAAAAAAATTTTTTTCGCTATTTAGCTCATAAGGGTGAAAGTATAAAAATATAAAACGTCACAGCACAACCAAAATTTTCTCATTATTTTTTAGTTTTTAGATCAACATCGCGATTCAACTAACATAGATGAACTGAATTATTAACTTGGCATTATATAAAAAGTTTAGACATTACTTTTGCAAGTTTTATAGCTGAATAACAATTTTTCAATTAAATTTCAAACAGGCGTACCTTTAACTAACTAGTGGTAAACGTCACAGCGTGACCAGACACATTTAGGTAATTATAAACCAGGTAATTGGACTGTTTTTAATAAATTTAAAACTTAGTAGAGAAGTATTAGACAAATATCTCAGCTAGCACACATACGTTGATAAAACGTTAGGCCAAACATGTTGAACGTTGTTGGCCTAACATCGACCACCAACGTTGTTTTTATATCATTCCGGTTACAAATGTGACTCGCCAACAACCAAAAAACAACGTTGGTTCAACGTTATACTTTAAGTCAGCATTGTTTAATGTTGTACGTTGATACAACGTTGTATTTAACGTTTGCATAAACATACAAACATAAAATATTATATTTTTATACGCATATAAAGTTGTATATATGTATATATACATGCATATTTTCGCCATTTTGATGATGGTTTTGTGGTTTATCCTCCACCAGCTAATTGTCTTGTGGAGACCACATTACCTCGGTCCGCAGAGACTTGTTTCGGCTCCTAAAGGAGCATCATAATCCGCTCTACGGACTAAGAATAAGGTGAGTTTGGGAAGAACAAAGATATGCTCGAGTGAAAGGCAGTAGTCGTGTTAGAAAGATAGCATAGAAAAAGCGGAGAGAATTACACACGATGTTAGAAGGTGCAATAGTGCTGTTAATTGAACCAACAAAGACATGAAGCTCCAAGTCTTTGTCTCCCAGTCTTTTTCAGATCAAATTTGATTGTTCGAACAGTTTTGAAATTTCATTTGGAAGTTGGATAATTGCATGCTCTGCTATGCTATCTTTTTAAAACCAAATTGATTAACATAGAGTAGGTTATTTTTGTCAAGGTGTTTATACATTCTGTTGCACATAATTCTTTCAAGAATTTTTAAAAATACAGAGAGCACAGAAATGGAACGATAATTAGTTATTTGGGATTGGTCACCTTCTTTATAAATAGGTGTAACTTTGGCAATTTTCAATTGTTCTAGAAAAATTCCTTGTTTAATTGAAGCATTGGAAACTTTGAAAATAATATCTTTTAGTTGCTTAAAGCAATATATAATCACGTTTATATCTATTTCGTCTGGTCCATATGATTTATTTTTATAAATAGATTTGAACATCTTTTCAAGTTCTTTAATTGATAAATCAGAGGATAATTCATCAGAGCATATGCACTTATCCAAGGGTAAAAAGAAATCACTAAACAAAGTTCTGGTGATAGAAATCTTATTTGATAGTTTAGGACCTATTTTAGTAAGTATAGCGTTTGGTTCAAATATACTAGTTTTTTCAATTTTAATCATTTGTGGCAGAAAACCAAAGCATGATTTTTGTTTTCCTATAATTTCTATCATTATTTCCCAAATGCGCTTACTGTTATACTTGAATTTGTTAAGTAATTCCGAGTAATAATTTTTTTGATCCTGTTTCTAAAAATGTGTCATTAAAACTTTTTACTTTATTGTCATTGTTGTAAAGAAAACAATTCATATTAAAATCCCCAAGCAAAATATTTTTTTTCTTTTCAGTATCGCCTTTTTTAATGATGTTTTGCAAAAGCATGCAAGGTTTTCACTCACGCCAGCAGGTGGTCGATAACAAAAAGTTTTTTGTTTGGTTGTTTTCAATTTCAATTGTTAAAACTTCTTTTTCGCTATCAGAAACGCTCAAATCGCCTCTAAAAACGAGCCTTAGTGTTTCGTGCGCATAAATAGACCTGTTTCCAGTGGAAACGCGTGGTATTTGCCGCAATGCATCCTGGATCTTCCTAGGAGGTAATTTAAGACATTGCTTTTATAGCGAATGCTCAGAAAAAAAAAAGTTTTGTAAATTGTTATAAAAACGTAAATACCAAATTAAAATGTTAGCTATTAGTAAAAAAAAGATTAATGAAGATTACTGAGCTGTTTTTGAATGCCGTAACTATCGGAGAAATGATGAAGAAAAGTAAAATTATCTAATTAAATTTAGCATTTTATTAAGAATTAGTTAGCTAAATTTGGCATTTTATTAAAAAAGTTTATTATATAGCATTATAACTATTGACTCATGTGAGAATGCTTTCACACATGTGAAAATAAAGAAGTTAGATTAAATGTTAAGGAAAGTTGTATAAAATGTTTTGGTTTTAAAACATTGTAGCAATGCATTGGTTTCATAAATAAATGAGCTATATATTTTCAAGAACTTTGCTAATCGACTAGACCCGTACAGAGAACATTTTTAGGGGATGGGGGTCGTTTGTGGATAAAAACGGCAAGAATACTAATTTTGTTGCTCGTGTAGGATCTACTAAAGTCTGCTTTAACCACTTAGCTGCAGGTTATTACAATACAGAATGCAATATACCACCTTTATACATGCAAGGATACAACATGACAAATGATAAAGTTAAACGTAAACCACCAAATATTAGAGAGCCACCGAAAAAAAAAAAAACTCAATACGCCATCCCATTTTGGCAGTACTATTTATTTCAATACAGCTTACAAGATATTCAGGGATATACAGATATACAAGTATATACAGGGACTACAGAAACTAATAATTTCCATAGTTATTGTGTTACTGATGCGAAAAGCAGTGCTCGGTGCAGGATGTTTCAAGAAGATAATCATTTACTTTTACGAAAAAAGCAAGATGATTGTTTTAGTTTATATAACCAACTTGATGTGGCAAATAAAACAATAACAAATCTTAATGAAGAAATTATTGGTTTAAAGGATAAAATTAAAAAGTCGCAAAGATTATCTTACTCTGAAATAAGTGAAAATAATACGTTATTGAAAAATATGACGGTTATACAAACAGGTTTAATGTATGATTGGTTATATAAGCGCTGTCAACATAAAGTTCCATTTCTGATAAACTATTGTGGCTCCATTTCAAAAAGCGGTCCAAGCAACAAATCAAGCAACATGAAAATGTTTGGTGCATTACAACAAATGAACGGTAAAGACCTTATGCTTTTGACTTTAATGAAGATTCGAATGGGCTGTAGCCATGAAGACTTGGCTTCTCGTTTCGGTCTTTCAAAAGCTACTATTTCTCGCACCTTAAGTACCTGGATTCCTTTTTTAGCACTCGAATTTAAAATTTTTATGCAGCCAGTTACTCGGGAGCAAAATAAAACTTGTTATCCAGAATGTTTTAGGTCTTTTGGAGATAATGTGGTGTCGATATTAGACTGCACAGAAGGTCAATGTGAGCGACCAAGTATTGCTAAAGCACAAGCCCAAGCATATTCGAGTTACAAAAATTGAAACACTTGGAAAAAAGTTATCGGCATAGCACCTTCCGGAATGATTAATTATATTTCTCAAGCATACGGTGGTTCGTCTTAAGACCGATATATTGTCGAAACATCAGGCTATCTAGACACATTAAATGAAGGAGATGTTGTAATGGTGGATAAAGGATTCAATATCAGTGATCTATTAATTGCCAGAAAAGTTAAATTAGAAATACCACCATATCTTAAAAACAAAGGGAAGTTTACAAGTACGTTAACTTCTAAAACTGCCCTGATAGCCCGAGCAAGAATTCACGTAGAGCGCGCAATTGCTCGTGTAAAATACTTTCGATTGCTGCAAACACCTTTACCACTGAGTATGATTGATATGCTAGACCATATCTTTATTATAGTTGTAGCTATAACTAATTTAGCACCTCCATTAGTTAATTGCAGGAGTCATGACAATATTTAAAATACAAGACAATTTTAAAACATTAGAATATTTCTTGTTAAACCCATTAAAATAAATTTAATAAACAAAAATAGCCATTATTTAATTTGCTAATGTTAAATGTTACGATATAAAAAAATCATCATCAATTAAATCATTTATACAAATTTTCAATAAAGTTTCATTTAAAACAGACTCAACTGTCTGAGAAATCACTTCATTTAAGGCAATATTATAGTTTTGTAAAAATATTCAATTTTTTGAACACAACTTTGCCAAAAATCACTTGAAAAAGGAACACGATATCTAAATAAGTCTTTAGAAGTTTCGACAACAAAACCACAATATGAAAAACCTGTTGAGGCCATTTGACAGTACATTTGACTATAATAAGAATGTTGACGATCAAGAACAATTGTGTTATTTTCAAAAATTAAACAGGTACCTTTGATAGTGGTAAATTCTGAAATAGTTAAACCTCTATGAGTCCAAGGACATTTAACCTCTACACATCCAGTGCCACAACAATCACAATGAACAAGGGAGTCTGGTGATGCACAAACTATTGGTAAATCTTAATTTACAAATAAACCACATTCAGTCACTTTCATAAATCTATGTTTTTTTTTGCTTTCTGCTTTCTGGTTAGGTGTTCTAAAAAAGATTGCTTCCCCATGCCAAACCCTCAAATGATGTAGCAGCACTTCCTTGTAGCAGCAGGCTATAAGATAGTTGATGTAGCAGCACTCCGTTGCGAGTCAGGCTATGAGATAGTCGATGTAGCAAAACCCCATGGCAAAAATATAATTATTTTAGGCCGTATAACTGTAGCTTTACCCAATAACCCATCCATAAGTTAATAATATGGGGTCTACAATTAATTGTGATAAAGTTTTCCTTTTTTTTAACTTGTCATTTTCAAACTCATTTTCATCTTCCTGGGCACTTTGCACTTGAACTTGTAAGTTTAAGCAGTAAGCATATTAGGCATTCTTTGCTAAAATTGCTTTATTTCCGGTTTGATATACAAGTCTATCTGATAAAAATTTATGCAATTCAGATATATTCCACTTTAAAAAGTCGTCTTCAGTCATAGAGTCCGTCAATGGTTTAGAAGTTTTTTTTGCTGTTAAATCTACAGCAACGCTTTTATCACAAACACATTTTCATCAACTTTATTTTCTTTCAAATCTTTCAAATCATCACAAACAAACACATTTTCATCAACTTTATTTTCTTTCAAATCTTTCAAATCATTTAGCAAAGACATTACTTAAAAATAATTTACAGCCAAAAGCTTATAATAAAAATGTAAATAATCAGAATCGCCCTGTTAGCAATACCAGAATGCAATGCTGTAAATTTATTGTTTATTTATTTGTCTCTCCAAAGAAATAATATTAAAATGCGAAATTTAAAATTATCTTTTGATGTAAACCACGTTTCTGTTAAACATATTATATTTAAAAAGTTTTTCGTTTCTTCTAGAAGAATTAAAAGTTTTTCAAAGTTACTATTTAGACTTCTTATATTGAGGTGGAGAATTCTAATTTGATTTGAATTTTGTCAATAACATTCTTAAAAAGATACTCTTCTAGTTCGCTTACAAAAATATGCGAGCAATCTGAAACCATCTATACCATCAATTCGTTATTAACCCGTCGTTGATTCAATGTGTATAAACCACTGATCTCAAAATATAACTGGATAGCGTATAGGGCAAAGTGCCCTAATAATGGCCGGGTCTTATTAAGAGCCAAATTTGGGTCCACTTTTATTGCATTTATTTATTTGGCGGAACATTTATCTAGTTGTTGATTATACTTTTCTGTTTCTTTAATATATCTATGTTTTAATCTAACTTTTATAAATGTTTTTTTCAGTCTTGATTTTAAGGAAATCTTATTTTTCTCAACGTTAGTTCAAGTGAATATTTTATGCCGTAAATAGTCATTTTTGGTTTTTTCATGCAACTTTAAGACACATTTAACGCAATATTCCTTCAGTAACGGCTTTTTGGTTTATTTTGATCTGTTGTGTACTTTAATATTACTATGTAAACTGTTTTGTTTGTCAATATACGATAGGCAGAAGCATCAATATAAACCTAAACTCCCAGATTTCAAATAGGTCTCAATAATAGCCACTCATTTGACCAAATAAGAGCCACGGCTTTTATTTGTAATATCGTATTATTATGTGGCTATTATTAAGACAATAGTTGAATTTATTGTGTATATAGTTTAAACATAAATTGTGTCACAATAAATTAAACTTATATGCCCTTATTATAAGTCCTAGTAACTTATATGTCCTAATTATATCCTTATTATAGTTTTGCTTAATGTTTATACATGGTAGAGTAAATACTGATTATAGTTAATATAAGGCTTATATTAACTATATCCAGTATTTACTTTACATGTATAAATACTAAGAATAACTAGTATTTACTTTACAGTATTTATTATAGCGGTTTATTATGTTTGTAAGTATGTAATTTTATTTTTATGTTTGTAAATATTTAAAGTAATAGTTTATATATGTATTTTATAATTTATATAATACATATAAACAAAAATTATTATTATTAATATTTACTAGCTACATAACAATTTGAAATATATATATTTTGTATATTTAATTTAATGCTCACTAAGTATACCATTATATTGTATTCTTGTGTTATTTCTGTTACATTGATGTACAGATATGTATGATAACCATACTTTATGCTTGTATACGTATTTGTTTGTGGTATCTGTATATGTTATGATAATATATTTACATTAGATTTTTGTAAGGTCAACTGTTGGAGTCAGTATACCTTATCTTTTAGTTAATTTGAGTAATTATGGGAAAAACCACGAAAATCACAAAAAAGAATAACAAGATTAAAAAGAAATTTGCCTCTAGTTTTAATTCAAAGTTGAACCAGAAAGTGACAAATGTAAAGAGATTTCAGTGGTCCAACAGCGACATGAAAAATGCAATTGCAGCTGTTCAAAACAGTTTAATGTCGCAACGAGAAGCTGCAACACAATTTAATATTCCGCGGTCAACCCTTGGTAAATATCTTAAAGGAGATTCAGTTCTTGGTGTCAAACCTGGACCTAGTCCAGTATTATCAATGAATTTAGAGCTAAAGCTAGTTGAATATGCTGCAACAAGAGCTGCACTTGGATTTGGATTTGGAAAAAGACAATTTAAAAAATATGCTTCAGATTTAGCCATAAAGCACAATTTAAAGTTTAAGCATTCAACTCCTTCAGAAAAATGGTGGCGCTCATTTAATCAGCGACATAAAAATTTAGTTTTGCGAAAGCCTGAAGGTACTTCATCAGTTCGTCATCAATGCATGTCTATACCAAAAGTAGCTAAATATTTCTATTCACTGCATGAAGTTTTGAGGGACACTCATGCCCTTTTAAAGCCTTCATTAATTTGGAATATGGATGAGTCTGGGCTGCAGATGGATTTTAAACCTCCAAAAATAATTGCAAATAGAGGTACAAAACATCTTCAATCTCGCACATCTGGAAAACGTGAAACCATAACCATTATTGCTGCTGTAAATGCTGCAGGTGGTTCAGTTCCTCCACATTTGATAGCAAAAAATAAAACGGCTAGATCTCTTCATTCTTTTAATACTGCAGATGCACCATCAGGTTCAAATTAGAGTTTTAGCGAGACAGGTTGGACAAAGCAAGGAATTGCATTTCTTTGGTTCACTAATACTTTCTTGCCTAATATAGGTAGAGATAGGCCACAGATTCTCATAGTAGATGGTCATGATTCACATAACTTTGTTGAGTTATTATCTGTTGCAATCGAAAATAACATACATATTGAGGAAATGCCAGCACATTGTTCGCATTGGCTTCAGCCTCTAGATCGCACAGTGTTTGGTCCAATTAAAACGTATTATAATCAAACATGTCATGAATTAATGAATGAATATCCTGGAGTTACTATTAACAAGTTAACTTTTTGTGGGCTTTTTAGGAAAGCCTGGGATCAAGCTCTCACAGCTGATAATATTATTTCAGGGTTTCGATCATGTGGTATTCATCCATACAATCCGTCTGCTGTTCCAAGCACAGCTTACTTGCCTAATTCTGTCTATTCGTTACAACAGCTACTTGACTCAAATGATTTGCTTGAATCAAGTCTGCATCCAATTAAAACTGACACTAAAATAACAAGATCAGAATATGCAATAGAAGAGGAAGTTGATTTTGAAGTAGAATTGGTTAATAAACCTGGAAATATTTCTGAATGTAAAATAGATAATAGTTTGATAAACCTTGACAATAATTCTTTGATATGGGATACCCATTTGACTCATGAGCAGTTTACAACTTTTAATTTCTGTATTCAAAATGGCTACAACATCCCAGATCCTTTGTATAAATTATATAAAGAATTCAAACTGAAACAGATTTCATGTACAAATACCATTTTAGAAATAGATGACTCTGCTCCGATGCCAAATGAATCCATAGTTACTATTCCATTTCTAAGTGAAACCATTGTTCAGCAAATTCCTGTGCCAAATGAAACAAATGGGCAATCTAGTTTTTTTACCAATGAAACCACTAATGATTGTAATCGAGTGCCAATTGGAGCCATTGTTCAGCCTAGTCTGACACCAATTATGTTATCTACAAACCATTCAAATAATGATAGTGACAATGATATTTTGCCTTATCCAAAGATATATTCCATCAAGTCAAAAGAAAATCGTAAAAAGGTTTAAAAATATTTTGTATTAACTTCTCACGAAGCAATGCAATCTAAAGTAAATGATGAGGAGGAAAAAAAAGAGAAAGTCGCAGCAGCTGAAGAGAAAAAATTGAAAAAGCAAAAAGAAAATAAAGCACAACAAAAACAGGAGAAAGAGATACAAAAATTATCTAAAAAAGCTAACTCAGTTAGAACGAGAGAATTCAGTTCAATTCCAAAGATATTGGAATTCAATATCTCTTCAGATAATCAAAATATCTGTATTAAAGTACCAGATAATGGAGTTATCTCCATCGATAATGATACTAGTGAGCTAATGTAAATAGATTATTATCAACAGTTCATAATAAATATATTGTGCAAACTTCTTCTTATTATTGTAATACTATCAAAACTTCTAATATATTATTGTAAAGCTTATTGTCCATATATTGAAAATTGCATTATCATATGCTAGTTGAAATCATATAACAGCTATATGCTAAAGCTATTTTTTATTTAAAACTTGTTTTATGCTTGATTTTCTATAAAAGTAATTAAAAAGTTTCTTAATTTATTTTTTATTTCCTTTTTGATAGGCTGTCTTAATTTGAATAACAAATAAAAACTGTTTAAGTATCAACCAAAATAATAATTTTAAGCGAAGTATAGAATATTTTACTTTTAAAAAAAAAAATCTTGGTTTATAGTTCAATAAAGTAGATCCTAGTTCATTATTAGGCTTTAATCGCCTGTCTGAATAATACTTTTCAATATATAAGCATTCTTAGATATATCGATTTTAGGTAATGTAAGTGGCTCATAATAGGTACAGTTTCTTAATTTGCTGGCTATTATTTGGTCTACCCGGCCACTAATTGGTACAAATTTAAAATCTCAGTTTAAATACATTTTTATCTGAATTAAAAATGTTTTAAAATTAAAAAATGGTTTGTATAAGGTGTAGGCGTTGGTCATTAATAAAACAGTAAAAAAAAAATTCACCATTAGTTTAAGACACCCTCCACGACGATTTATAAAAAATTTGTGGCCATTAATTGGTCACTTTGCCCTACGGCAAATTTTTTGAAGCCAGTTTTGGCCTCCCAAGATGGCGGCGTATTTAGTTAATTAATATTTGTTGCGAACTTTTATATATTTTTATATAAGAATAAATGTACAAGCCTCAAAAAAAAAAAAGTTCAACTTTCGGTTTTAGATAGCAATTGTTTTAGAAAGAAACACAATAATACATATTTAAGTAAATTTTAAAAATATATATAATATTTTGTTTAACAATACTCTTAATATTCTACTCAAACAAGGTTACTAATAAATATTATACTGTTATAGTATCGCAATATATATTACTAATATATATATATATATATATATATATATATATATATATATATATATATATATATATATATATATATATATATATATATATATATATATATATATATATATATATATATATATATATATATATATATATATATATATATATATATATATATATATATATATATATATATATATATATATATATATATATATATATTACAATGTATATTACAAATAAATATTAATAATATTTATTTGTAATATTTGTAATAGAGTATAATATTATTATACTCTTAACAATTTACTCAAACAATAAGTTTGTGTAATATCATTTTTTTTTAGTTTAATTAAATAAGATAAAAATTTTTAGTTAAATTAATTAAAAATTAGTTTATTTAACATTAGTAAAGAATTTTACCTATAATTTAGTAGTTAACTACTATTATATAGTTATAACCTATCAGTAGAAATTTTCAAACAACTTTCTAATAATTATTTTAAATGTGAAAAACTGAAATAATTTTATTCATTTTTTATTTATATTTCATTTATTTACTTTCTGTTAATTTTAGTTTTACAATAAATTAATTGTTATTGTTTTTTGTACAAATTTATGTACCTTTTAGTTCTTAACTACCCAATGCTGTGTGCTAGAAGGTTAATAACACAACTGCATGGTAGGCAGCTGAATATCTTTTTAAAATAAACTATTATTAATTAGTTTTTCAAATAGATATCACAAATTTACAAATGCTGCATGAACTATTAGCTGAGCTCTGTGAGTACACACAACTCAGGGGTTCCTTCTAGAATTTTTTTTTTATAATTATATGTATTTTATTTTTATTTGGTTGTACTTTACTAAAATCACTAAACACACACACACATATATAAATATATATATAATGTAAATATATATATAATGTAAATATATATACAATGTAAATATATATATATATATATATATATATATATATATATATATATATATATATATATATATATATGTATATATATATATATATATATATATATATATATATATATATATATATATATATATATATATATATATATATATATATATATATAATGCAAATATTTTTTTTGATGCTATTTTAGTTAGATATCTGGCAATATATGAGATCAAAGCTATTTTGCATTTAGATAGAATGCTGCAATTTAAAATATCTGCATATTCGTGGTCACTATTAGTTGGTTTTCTCTTTAACAAATCATATTTTTTTGTTAATTCAATTTTAATCAGACATTTTAGTACTGGAGTGAGCAATTGTCTAAAATTTTTGAAATATAAGTTTTATCTCTGATGCTGCAGTTTCCATTTGAAAATTGAACCCTAATTCACATCAAGAGTTGTTTAATGTGGCTGTAAACTGTGGTCAATTGATATTATTGCTTAGCATTCTTCAAAAAAACAGATCACACAGTTAAACCGATCTCACAGCTGTATAAGATCTCACAGCACAATAAAGAACTTGTTAGATAGTTTTGACTGAGCTTATATGTTAAATAATTTTATGGCAAACCTTTTTCTACTCAGTCGAGATATATATTTTAATTACCAAAAAAACCATATCATGTCAAAAAATCGAAAAAAAGAGCATTGCTGCAAATAGAATTTAATATGCGATGTAATCAATCTTTTATGCAAATAAACTCAACAACATATTTGTATAATTATTTAACTGCAACTTTAATAATATATAAATATGTTGTAAAATTAATAATATACAGTTTAATAATATAAAAAAGTCAGCCTTTGTATAAACTATAACATATAACCATAATACTTAACAGCAGGTAAATAGTATATATAACTTTAGTTAATGAGATATTTCAAGGAGATGCTCTGAATATTTCTATATTCAAAATTTAATTTGTTTTTTCAAACTTTTTTGAGGATGTTTGTAAAATTTGTTACATACATCCTCAATTTTATTGAGTGATTATTCTTTTAATTATAAGAAATTATTATTTACTTTTTATTTTTTTTTAAAGTTGATATAAATAACTATAATTCAGACCTGTTTTTTTTTTACAAGCTTAAGTGACACTTTAGAATGTTTTATTCAAATAATTTATGCAATAATAGAATTATAATATAATTCTAGAAGGAACCCCTGAGTTTGTATACCCCTGTATACTGACTCAGTTAATAGTTCATACAGCATTTGTAAAAAATGGTCTCTTGCTAAAAAAAATAGAGAATATAAATTGTATGTAGAGATGATTGCTGCTTACCATGCTGTTATGTGATTAACCTTCTAGCATACAGCATTGGGTAACTAAGAACTAAAAGGTACATGAATTATATACAAAACTTAACTAAAATTAAATAAGGCTAATAAATTTGTCAAAAATAAAATTCATTTGTTTTCTTTTATTTTTGACAAATTTATTAGCCTTATTTAATTATTTTTTATCGTAGTTTGATAAAACCATATAAAATCTATATTGGTTTCACCGCTAGGAACTTGAAACGCCGCCATCTTGGGAGGCCAGTTTTGGCTTCAACTTTTTTCGGAAAAAACAATTGAATCCGCTATCCAGTTATATTTTGAGATCAGTGGTATAAACCAACGTTGATTTAATTTATATACATACATTCGAACAACGTTGGATTTTGCCTTGAGAACAAACGTTGCGTTTGCCTTGAGAAAAGGCAGATATGAAAATATAGATTTGTATAATTTATGAGGATTATTTTTCATTTAAATATTTGAGTTGATTATCGAAATATATTTTGTTAATATAAATTTTTTAAAGATAAAATTAACTCAAAACGTTTTTCTAAAATTCACTTTAAAAATTTACTTCAGATTTCCACACCCGGTTCACATATTATATTTGACGGTAATAATTACGATCAAACAGATGGTGTTGCTATGGGTTCTCCTTTAGCGCCGATCTTAGCTAATATTTTCGTCGGATTTCATTAACAACCATGGGTCAATAACTGCTCCTTTACAGCACCATTATTTTATAAACGGTATATGGATGACATAATTGTTATTTTTAATTCTGAATATGAAGCTCAAGAATTTTTTTTTAACACCTCAATAAACAACATAAAAACTTGAAATTTACTATGGAAAAAGAACAATCTAACCAGATTGCCTTATAAATGTAATTATTAAAAAATCCAATTTGTTTTCGACTTCAGTTTATCAAAAAAAATGTATACAGGTCTTTTACAAAATTTTTTTAGTTTTATTCTCTCTTGCTACAAATTTGGACTTGTTCGTTGTTTGATTGACCGTACTTTTAAAATTAATAATACTTGGATTGGTTTTGATAAAGATATTAAGAATCTATTATTAGTTTTACAAAATAATAACTTTCCACAAAAAAATTATTGACTCTGAAATTAAATCTTATATTGATAAGAAAATGAACCCATCTGTTTCTAACATTGTTAATAGCTTAAAAAATTAAGATACTTTCAGCTTCTATAAATTGGAATGTACTCTAATTATACTAAAATGAAAATTTTAGTATAATTAGAGTACATTCCAATGTTAGAATACTCTAATTATACTAAAATTAAAATTCTTCATAAATATTGTAAGGATGTTCTAATAAAATTAATTTTCACTACTAATAAAATACTAGATTGTTTTTGCTTAAAAGAGTCACTTCCTAAACTGCTTAAATCTCATGTTGTCTATAAATTTTCTTGCGTTGGCTATAATGACAGTTATATTGGAGAAACCTCCATACATTTGGCAATTAGAATAAATGTGCACCTTAAAAGTGATAAACAATCTCATATACTTGAACACTTAAATTTGCCTATTAATTGCAAAAATCTGGCTAGCTGTAAATAAAGAATAAAGATAAAGAACGCGGATAATCAAAGAAGACCATACAGGTCTTGTCACCGAGAACCGCTGTTGAAGAACTTTGAACTTAATTTAGATTTTAGAAAAAACAAAAATAAATAAATACAAATTTTAAACTTTTTTTTAGTTATGGTCTTTATGGCTTGACTTAAAATACTAATTCTTCTGAATCGTATGGCTCAAACGAAAACAATAATATCATCATATTCTTGATAAACAAATACGATTCGCATCTTACTAACATCTATACGATCACTGAATCTTGTTACTCAAATGTATCTTACAATTACACTAATCTTAATTGTTTATTAATTAATAAATAAGCGAAAAATAATAATAATATGACTGCACTAGGTACATCCAAATGCACTTCAAGGTTGTCCAAATAATTGTGTAGAAGAGTTCAGAAAGCCAAATGATGGTGTCTCTGTGTGTGAAGCCAAAATTATTAAATGTTAGTGCGTTTACGTTTATGCTTCCACCGACAAAAGTGCTAAACCACTGTCAAAGGATGGTTAAATTCATGAAGTATCTTACATACTATATAAGGAACGATTGCACTTGAGGATCTGAGAATATTTTGAAAACTAATTATTTTTTTTTTTTTAAATTTATTTTTGTATTTTGTATGAGACTTAAATCTCATACAAAATACAAAAATAAATTCACCCCCTCCCCAAAAAAAAAAAAAAAAGAAAAACTAAAAAAATACCCCCCTCCCAAAAAAAAAAATTCTTGGATTTGTCACTGTCATGCAACCCTGTAAAATTCAACATCAACTTGTATTTAAACTGTTTTATAACTAAAAATAGTATATAGTTAAATGCTGCAAAGTAAGACCGGAAAAGCCACAGTTTTTATTAATTGAAAAAAATTGAAGAATTATCTAACAACGTATGGTTTGCAGTTTTTAAGTGTAAAGTTAGGGGTAACTGGAAATTTTCAGTAATGATTTTACTTATTTATAACGACACAGCAACATTCGTACTGTAAATGGAAGCAAGAGATCTAAAAATTTGGAAAATATAAAATTACTTTTTTTGCATTACACTCTTCAATTGTTGCATAGATTTTTAGTAAAATTGACGTTTTTACTAAATTTTTCTTTTCATTTGCGAAAAATTTGGCTTGCATAGAAAAAAAAAGCAAGATTGTTCTTAATTCCTGGCATGATTTCCCAGCTATCTGAGGGTAAAACAAGTTAAAATTTTGAAAAAAGTACAAAATCGAACTCCCTTACTACCCCATACAATATTAGCATAATTAATATGTCAGTGTATAAAAGAGTAATATAGTTGTGTTAATGAATGTTTGTTTAAAACGCTTCTTGCTTTATATAAAACTCCAATGCTCTTTGCAATTTTGTTGCATAAATGTCCGATGTGATTCTTCCATGATAAATTTTCATCTACAATGATACCTAGAAAATTTGTGAAAATTACTCTTTTTATTTGAATATTATCAATATGAAGAAGAGACATATTACTTGGAAGTAAATGTTTTTTAAATCGTGGATGAAAGAAAATCTATTTAGTTTTATCAATGTTGAGTTAAAGTTTATTTGACTTAAATTAGTCAGATGTTTTTGTTAGTTCAATGTTCATATCATAAAAAAGTTTATTGATGTTATTATTAGACAAGAATAGGTTTGTATCACCAGCAAACATCATAGTTGTTAATTTTGAGACTTCAAGGAGATCGTTAACATAAATTAGAAATAATAAAGGCCCTAGTATAGATCCCTGTGGAACTCCACAAGTTATATTTAGATAATCTTGTGAAGAAGGTCCATCGACATAGACAAATTGTTTACGATGTTTTAAATAGCTTTTTAGTAGTTTTAAAACATTACCAGTGATACCATAATGTTCAAGTTTTATAAACAGTATTTCATGGTTAACTGTGTCAAAAGCCTTAGATAAGTCTATAAAATTGCCTAAAGTAAACTCTGACTTTTCGAATGAATCAGTTTTACTACGAGTAAGATGAATTATTGCATGTTCAGTTATTTCTTTTAAAACCGTATTAATTTATGTAAAGTATATTATTAACAGCAAGATGATTAGATATTTGGTTGAACATAATTCTTTCTAAAATTTTTGAAAAAACAGATATTGGTCGACAATTACTGACATTTGAAGGTTCACCTCCTTTAAATATAGGTGTTATTTTGGCTATTTTCAATTGATCGGGGAAAATTCCTTGATTTATAGAAAATTTATAAACTTTAAAAATAATATGTTTTATGGTATCGTATGAATCTATGACAATATTACAATTTATATTATCAGGACCAACTGCTTTATTAGTTTTAAGCATTTTAAAAGTACTTTCAAATTCTGAAAAAGATACTTCAAATTTATTTAAACTAGAGATTAATCGAAACACGTAATTATTTATTGGATTAATCATATTTGAAATATTTTTAGGTAAATTTTGGCCAACAGACACAAAATATTTATTTAATTCTTATGCTATTTGTTTGGGTTCATATAAAAATACGCCTTCAACTTTTATAGTGTTAGGCACAGAGCATGATTTTAATTTACTATTTCCAGTAATTTGATGTATAACTTGCCATGTGCATTTTGAATTATATTTATATTCTTCTAGTAAATCATAGTAATATCGTTTTTTAAATTTTTTTCTTTGACTTTTAAATACTTTAGCATAATTTTTATAAATAATTTTATTTTCTGGTGTAGGTTTTTTTAAGTAGTTTATATACAGTTTTTGATTTATTTTTGAGGATTTCCTAAGATCTTTATTGACCCATGGTGGCTTTAAACTTTTATTGGTTATAATAAATTCACGTTTTGGAAAACTTACATCATATATTTCATAGAAAGTTTGAAAGAACGTATCGTATACTTCATTAGCTTTAAATGAACTTTTTATATGATTCCAATTTATTAAAGATAATTGATCCTTAAACGATGCTAGATTTGCATCGGTGAAAACGCGTTTGATAATGACTTTTTTATGTTGTTGTATTAATTTGTTTTCAATATTAATAGAGAAAAAAATAGGGAAGTAGTCGGAAACGTCACTTTTTATTATACCTATTTTAAGAGTTTCATTAAACATATCGGTTGTTATAATGTTGTCAATTAAGGTAGCTGAAGTTGAGGTTACTCTAGTAGGTTTGTTAATTAGTGGAATTGCTCCATGTTCGAATAAGTTATCGTAAAACTTTTTAATGTTGCTATTAATATATATATATATATATATATATATATATATATATATATATATATATATATATATATATATATATATATATATATATATATATATATGATTTAAAGGATAACATCTTGTGTGAGAGTATATTTATATATTATTTTAAAACATCGAAAATACGATTTCTCTCAACACTTATAATTTTTTATTATTATAGAAATTTTCGCTGGATTTTAGATACCAGCTTCTTCAGCTTGTTAAATGTTACAGTAATTAGTAAACCGTTATAATTTAAATTAAAACGTTGCTATTGACGTCAGCGGTTGAATGGCTTCTTTTTCGCTGAAATTTAAAAAATGGCGTCCAAAACTTAGTTTTTACGTATTGACCCTCATCGAGATTAATAGAAAAATTAAATAATAACACAACATATAAAAAATTAACCAGACTAAGTATACCTGAAATAAAACAACTTATAGAACTTTGTTTATTTCAATGTTATTTTCATTGGAACAATGAAATTCATATAATGGAAAACTCGGGTCCAATTGGACTTTCGTTCATGGTCGTTCTTGCAGAATCATTTCTACAATTCCATGAAAACAATGCAATTAAAATTGCACTAAATTTCAACCCTGCACTTAACCTCAAATCGTTCTTAAGATATGTCGATGATAGTCACGCAAGGTTCCCAGATCTCAACCAAGCAAAACATTTCCAATACATTTCAAATCAACAACATCCTTCTATCCAGTATACAATTGAAGTTGAAAACGAGTTAGGAACACTAAATTATCTGGATATACAAATTATGAATAAAAAAACAGGAAAGTATGAATACAAAGTGTATCGAAAAGATGCTATCACTAACATTCAAATTAAGCCACACTCAAATCATGATCCAAATATCTTGAACTCTATTTTTAAAGGATTTCTCCACCGAGCTTACTCAATTTGTAGTAAGTCTTACTTGCAAAATGAAATAAATTTTCTAATCGACATGTTTATTGAAAATGGTTACGATAAAACTCAAATGATGAATATTGCGCATCAGTTTCAACACAAAAGACAAAATAAAATTACAATTCCATCTGAAATCAATAATTATCCTGTAGTTTCCTTACCATGGGTACCCGGTCTCTCGCCAAAACTTAGGAAAATATTCCGAAAAGCTGGTTACAGAGCGGTATTCAAATCAAACCCAAACTTAAGATCCCTGTTAACATCAAAGAATAAATCAAAATTACCTAATAACAGTCAACCAGGAACATATATAATCAAATGCAACTGTTCAAAAGTGTATGTAGGCGAAACAAAAATGAAAGTAAACACAAGAATGCATCAACACCAAAAAAGCATTGATGAAAATAAGCAGCATCAATCTGCATTAGCTCTGCATAAAACATTTTGCAAAAAAGAAATTATTTGGGAACAAACAAAAACATTGAAAGTAGAAAATAAAAAATTTGAAAGAAAAGTTAGGGAAGCCCTAGAAATACAAAAAAACATGTGTTCTGCAAAAAATGGCGGGATTAATCTCGATGAAGTTTTGGACGCCATTTTTTAAATTTCAGCGAAAAAGAAGCCATTCAACCGCTGACGCCAATAGCAACGTTTTAATTTAAATTATAACGGTTTACTAATTACTGTAACATTTAACAAGCTGAAGAAGCTGGTATCTAAAATCCAGCGAAAATTTCTATAATAATAAAAAATTATAAGTGTTGAGAGAAATCGTATTTTTGATGTTTTAAAATAATATATATATATATATATATATATATATATATATATATATATATATATATATATATATATATATATATATATATATATATATATAATGTTCATTTTTTTACAAGTTTTTTACAATATAATGCAAGAGATTACGTTAAAAATATTTAGAACTTTTTATCTTTTCTCTTAAAAATCAAAGAAATCATACTATAGATAATAAATCTTAAAAAAATTTTATTTCTTGTATATCTCAGCCATACTAAAAAAATCGTACAAAAGAAAAAAAAATAGGAATATGATCTTAATAGTTTTTTTTTTAACACGTCTTTTATTAACACATAAATTTTTTTTTAACACGTCTTTTATTAACACATTATAAATTTTTATTAATTAAGAATTCTTTAACAAGATTCACAAAAATTGTTGCTCTACAGCCGTATTCTCATCTTTCCGTTAAGCTTAACGGAGCGTTAGTAAAAAAATTTCTTTTTAACTACATTAATAAAAAAATATAAAATAAAAATATTGTAATGAAATTTCAGCCAATAGCTCCGTTAAGCTTAACGAAGAGATGAGAATACGGCTGCTGGGTAATTTAGTGATACAAAAGATAAAAAAATAAATTTTCTCACCTAAGACTCGCTTAACCAATCAATTTTCACATCTAACACTCGCTAAAATTTAAATTTTAGTATAAAAATCTAAATATAATAAAAAATAGAAAATAAATTTTTAAAAAATTTAATTTTAGTCCTAATCATTTTTACACATTATAAAATTATTATTTATTATAATAATTCATTACATAATTTAAGTGTGATTATTTACAATATTTTAGAAAAATACTAATTTTAAAAATTTAACTTAGAAAACTATATCAACTACGGTTTGGCGACTAAGTTGGCTCTTTTTCCTAATTGGTTAAGGGCTATTATATACTTCGGCATTTCTTCGTTTGTTTGAAATTTTTTTCGAAAAACCAAACATGCTACTCTTAAAGGAGCCGTACCAAAATGCGCAATAACTTGGCCAGAAATTCTACCAAAACCGGGTAAAGAGACATCTTTTACGTTGGCATAGCAACTGGATAAAACGCCATCTACAATAATGTTTCCACTCATAGTTAAAGGAGCGTAAAACCCAACTAAAAACAAAACTTAAAAAAATTGACTTAATCAAGTAAAAAAGTATTAAAATTTAAACTATGTTTGTTTTATAAAAATAATTAAAAAAGTTTTACAAAAGTTTCGAAAGATTGCGATAATAGTTGATCCACCAACCACATTGGTTAATCCACCAATTACGATATTAGTTGGTCTACTAACCGCGATATTGATTGGTCCATCAATCGCTAAAATTGGGTGCATCAACCGCAATATATTTGAATCCTGCGTTTGTTTTTGTTAAGTGTAGGCTGTATTATTTCAACAAGATGTTGCGAAAATTTATGAGCTGGTCTGCCAATAGTATTAATAGCCAATTGAGATTGATTTGACAGCGATTACAATCCTCTAAATCGCAGGAAAAAGTCTTAAACCGCGACAATGGTAATTTAGTGATGACACGCCATTGGAGACCACTCTTTGTTAAACTTAACAAGTTAAATCTGTTACGTTGCAATTACATCATTTTTGTTTTGATTTTTATGAATTTTGAATAACGGTTTTGTATAATGTATGTAAATAAAAAGTTAGATAAGAAAAAATAACTTTTTTACGGCACTTAAAGTTTTATGTCATTTTCGGCATTATCAGCCATATTTAAATCGTTTAAAAATACAATTTAAAATTACAAAATTCGTTACAAAATTCAAAAATACAATGGAATGAGTTCTGACGTCAGATAATAATGACAATAGTAATAATAACAATAATAATAACAATAATAATAATAATAGCAATAATAATAATAATAATAACAATAATAATATGGAAAAAAATCTTTTCTAATCGCCAGTGTCAAATAGAGAAGGAAGGAATATGTTTCTGTCTACACTTAGAAACAATCTCACTCCTTTTATTCAGTAGATTAGTTTTTTAGGATTTCATATTTTTTGGTGAGACATAATTTACAAGATTTGGATGTTGGATTATATGCTTTACATCGCCTGAGAATTTTCCACTTAACTATAGGAACTAAATTAGCTTCTTTTAACTTCCATACCTGCTTTGAGAGCTCAGTATAATTTTTGTATTTAGAAATGTTAAAAGATTTAATATGATTAGCGTATCTTAATTTAAACTTATACCAATGTAAGATTTTTGATTAGAAGATGAAGTGGTTACAGTTGCTTGATATATAATATTGCTTGTTAATTGTTTAATTTTACAGTGAAAACTTAAATAAATGTTTGTTCGTTGTTGGTTGCTTGTATTATTCTAAATTTTATAGCTTGTTTCCTTTACTTTAAATAATAATAAAAAAATAAGACTGTTATTTGTGGACATGTAAACATAAATTTGCATATATTTTATGAAATATACGCAAATTTATGTTTACATGTTCACAAATAACAGTCTTAATAAATATAGACTATAAATGGTAATCAAATAGGGAAAATAATTTTCCTTCAAAAAGTTTATTTTGTGAGCTCATAACCATGAGTCTTTATCTAATTTAAAATTGAAATCAATAAATTCGAACATCTTAATACTAATAATAAAACTACATTTCTTTATTTTTCAATATAAATTTTGTGTGCAATATAAATTTATTACATATTTTATATTATAAATTGTAGAGATTTACATAAATATATTTATAGTTGTAATATGTCAGGTCAGGTTATCCTGCTACTGGCAACATGTAACCCAGTACAATCTGCTTCATGTCCTACTGCCTAGTAGGATACACCTTTTTAGGCAAAGGCTAGGAGATGCCAACTCCGACATAAAACACTTCCTGCCTTGGAGATCTTCGTCGAGTTAAGGCTAGAGATGGTGTCTCCATAAAAATACTCATCTTGGGCAGATGTTAAATGCATTCGGCTGCTGTCTTGTATAAGGCCTCCTAGGCAAAGACTTAAGGGGTAAACTGATTCTATCTGTTGACCCCTTCTTCATCTATTAGGCTGGTGCAGATGTATTTTTAATACATTTTTTTCAGTTTAGTGTTGATGTTTATCTTCCTTTAATTCATAAAGACTCCAATAGTCACATGCTTGGCCAGGGCATTTACACTCATAAGAATTTACCCATCGAGAAACTAGGTTTGAATCTACAGACTACTCTTTTATGTGCTTTCGTTTATCATTCACTTCACTATATCACCTTTCTCTTTGTTCTTGCACTCCTTCATCTCAAGACTGCACTCTTCTTGATGTTATTTCTGATCATATTGACCAAGCCCTCTCTCTCTTTATCCATCAGCCAAAATTGTTGTTATTGGTGTTCTTTAATGTTCATCACACTGAATGGCTTGGCTCTAGTGTCAGTGACTCTGCAGGCATTGAAGCCCATAACTTTTGCCTTTCTCAATCCCTAACTCAAATAGTCAACTTTCCAACTCCCTTTCCAGACAACCTGAATCATTTACCTTCTCTACTCGACTTATGTCTTGTTTCTGATCCTAGTCAGTGCTCAGTTTCTCCACATTTACCTTTAGGTGCCTCTGAACACAGTTTGATCTCTCTAAAATTATTATCTCATTCTTCTTCATCATCAGAATCCCCCTATCATCGTAAATTTACAACTACCATAAAACTGACTGGGACTCTGACTGGGACTCTTTCTGTGATTTTCTTCGTGATGGCCCTTGGGTAGATTTTTTTCATCTTCCTGTTGACAAATGTGTTTCTTACATGCCTTCGTGAATTCAGGCTGATATGGAATCCTTTATTCTCTCTCGACGATTCCAGATCAAACCTATTCTCCATGGTTTAGCTCACATTGTGCTGCTCCAATTTCCAATCGAAACCATAACTTCCATATCTATTAGAAAAACAATTCTCCAGAAAACAGATGCCTGTTTATTACTGCCAGAAACCATTGTATAAAGGTTTTGTCTAATGCGAAAGGTCATGAAATCTCGTATTTCATCACAAAAATTAGGCTCTTGTGACTTCTAGAGAATCTTTGATAGTATCAATAATAAGGACAAGTCTGTAGATCCACTTCTTTTAAACGGTTTTGTCACCTCACCTAAAAATAAAGCTGAACTATTTGCTTAGAACTATGCATCAATATCATCTCTTGATTCCACTAGTTGCATTCTAACTGATATAGCCGTCTAAAAGGTTGATCCATAGCTTGACATTCGTATCACTCCAATTTCCGTATCTAAAGTGATATCCTGCTTAGACTCTTCTAAAGCTTATGGCCCTGACAACATACCTGTTATAGTTTTGCAGAAGTGTTTTCCGGACCTGTCGTCTATCATATCAAAACTATTCAACAAGTGCTTACCAGAGTCTTGTTTTCCAGCCTGGTGGAAAGCAATATTTGTTATCCTTATTTTGAATAATTCTGGAAAGTGATCTGATTCATCTAACTACCGTCCCATTAGTTTTCTCCCTATCTTAAGCAAGGTTTTTGAATCTTTAATTAACAAACACTTAATCTCTCATCTCGAATCTTATAACCTACTTTCTGATCATCAATATGGATTTTTTCGTTCTATGGTGTTCAATATGGATTTTTTCATTCTGATCATCAATATGGATCTTCTCGTTCTATGGCTGATTTGCTAACAGTTATAACTGATAGGTTTTTAAAGAGATTGGTCTTTAAAGGTGTGATAAAGTTTGGCATGCTGGTCTTCTCCATAAGCTTTCTTCTGGAAACATCTTTAAGATTATTGAATCCTTTCTTTCCAATCATAGTATAAAAGTTGTTCTTGATGGACAGCACTCTACTTCTTATTCTGAAACCTCAGAGGTTCCTCAAGGTTTAATCATTGGCCCTATACTCTTTTTAATTTACATTAACGATCTTCCAAATACTCTCACATCTAAGGTGTCATTGTTTGCTGATGATACTACTATTTATTCTTGTCATGATAAGCTGACTCTCTCTCTTATTGCTTGGAGGGGGCTCCTTCTTGTGCGGCTGCTATATCCAATCGTAACCATTTTTTTCATCTTTTTCAAAAGAACAACTCTCTTGAGAACAAACGGCTATTTATTATTGCAAGAAATCGATGTAAAAAGGTGCTTTCTGATGCTAAACTCCATTATTCTCAGTTCACTAAATCTCGCATCTTATCGCAGAAGTTAGGCTCTAAAGACTTTTGGAAAATCTTCAACAGCATTGTTAACAAGGGTAGATCTAACATTCCATCTCTCATTCATGGGACTGATCTTGTTACCTCTCCCAGGGATAAGGCAAAACTGTTTGCAAAGAACTTTTCTTCTAATTCCACTCTTGAATCTTATGGACATTCTCTTCCTTCCATTCCAGTCAAACAGGTTGACCCATTGTTAGACATTCAAATCACTCCGGCTTCTGTTGCTAAAGTCATATCTCAATTAAACTCGTCTACAGCTTGTGGTCCAGACAACATTCCTGTCACAGTCTTGCAGAATTGTTCTCCAGAACTTTCTTCAATTCTCTCTAAACTATTTAACAAGTGTTTGACTGAGTCTTGTTTTCCTGCTTGTTGGAAAATGGCACCTGTTGTTCCAATATTCAAAAACTCTGGAGAAAATTCTGACCCCTCCAATTATCGTCCGATCAGTCTTCTTTCTGTTATTAGCAAGGTCTTTGAGTCTTTGATCAACAACTTCCTCACATCTCATCTTGAGTCAAATAAACTACTGTCAGACAATCAATACGGTTTTCGATCCTCTCGCTCTACGGCCGACTTGCTAACTGCTGTAACTGAAAGATTTTATCGTGCATTAGATGGAGGCGGTGAGGCTAGGGCTATTGCTCTCGACATATCTAAAGCTTTCGACAAAGTTTGGCATGCTGGTCTTCTCCATAAGCTTGCTTCATATGGTGTTTCTGGGAAAGTTTTTGAGATTATCAAATCACTTCTTTCTGACCGATTTATTAAAGTCATCCTTGAAGGCCAACACTCTTCTTTATTTCCAGTAACTTCTGGGGTTCCCCAAGGTTCCATCCTGGGCCCTGTTTTGTTTCTTATCTACATAAATGATCTTCCTGACAACCTTTCATCTAAAGTAGCTCTTTTTGCTGATGACTCAACTTTATACTCCTGTCTTGACAAAAAGTCTTCTCTTTTTGATCGCCTAGAACAAGCAGCTGATCTTGAATCTGATCTCACTTCAGTAATAGATTGGGGTTCACAGTGGCTTGTGAATTTCAACTCTAAAAAAACCCAATTGCTTACTGCAAACAACTACCGTAATATGGTCAACATTCCTATATTAATGAATGGCAATCCTCTTACTGAGTCGTCCTCTTTACGTCTTCTTGGATTATCGCTTACTACTGACCTTTCATGGAAACCATATATACAATCGATTGCTAAATTAGCTTCTGCTAAGGTTGCTTCTCTTTATCGTGCTCGCTATTTCCTTACTTCTGATTCCATTCTCTACCTCTACAAATCTCTTATTCGTCCCTGTATGGAATACTGTTGTCATATTTGGGCTGGTTCTTCTAAAGATTCACTTTCTCTTCTTGACAAGGTTCAAAAACGCATTGTAAATGTTGTTGGACCTGGACTATCTGCTAAGCTTGAACCTCTTTCCCATCGTCGTAAAGTTGCATCTCTTTCTCTTTTCTACAGATACTATCATGGTCACTGCTCAAAGGAGTTATCATCTCTAGTTCCATCAACTAAAATTCATTCTCGTTTTACTCGTCATTCAGCTAAGTCTCATTCGTTTTCTGTATCTGTCCCTGCATGCTCTAAAAACTTTTATTCATCTAGTTTTTTTCCCCGCACTTCAATCCTTTGGAACTCTCTCCCATCTTCATGTTTTCCTGACTCATACAACCTTCAACTTTTTAAGTCTTCTGTCAACCATTTCCTTGCTCTATAACTCTGTTCTTTTTTTTTCCTAGTAACTCCCAACTTAATAGTGGTTGCTTGCAGCCTTGTTGGGAGTGAATGCAAATAAAAAAAAAAAAATTTGAGCTTGAAAAGGTTCTCACTTCTGCTACAGCATGAGGCTCACAGTGGCTAGTGAACTTTAATTCAAATAAAACTCAATTTTTTTCAACCAATCGTTATCACGGTAACGTACTTAATAAGTCACCTACCCTTCATCTTTTAGGATTAACTCTTACTTCCGATCTTTCTTGGAAACCATATATCAAATCTGTTGCAAAATTAGCATCTGCTAAAGTTGCATCTCTTTATCAAGCTCAACACTTTTTTACTCTGGATTCTATTCTCTAACTCTATAAATCTCAAATCCGACCTTGTATGGAATACTGTTGCCATATCTGGGGCGGATCTTCTAATGATGCCCTTTTTCTTTTAGACAAGGTGCAAAAACGCATTGTAAATATAGTTGGACCTGCTCTTGCAGCCAACCTTCAACCTCTGTCACATCGTCGTAATGTTGCTTCTCTTTCTCTTTACTACAAATACTATAATGGGCACTGCTCCAAAGAGCTAGTGTCTCTTGTGCCCTCTACTAAAATTTATTCTTGTGTTACTTGTCATTCAATCAAGTCTCATCCTTTTTCTGTGACTGTTCCTAATTAATCTAAAATCTTTTACTCCTGTAGTTTTTTTCTTTGAACATTAGTTCTTTGGAATTCGCTTCCTTTATCTTGCTTTCCTGTTTCATATAATTTGCAATCTTTTAAGTCATCTGTCAATTGTTATCTTGCTCTACAATCTTCATCTTCTCTCTTCCAGTAACTTCCAACTCTAAAGGTTGCTTGCAGCCTTGTTTGACGCAAAGATGTTTAAAAAACATATATTTTTTAAATTACCAGAGATCTCTAATAAAAGGTTATTAGACATTTAGTTCTTTAATATATATATATATATATATATATATATATATATATATATATATATATATATATATATATATATATATATATATCAGAGCTGTTTTCAAGTCGCTTTGGAGCAAGTCTCAAGTCACTGAGGTCAAGTCTCAAACCAAGTCTCAAGTCATATAGCTACATGTCATATAGTTACAATAAAAGATTCCCGTGCATGTGGTGGCAATCAGTGATGCGGCTAGGAGTTCGGAGGCCCCTTCCAAAACCTGTCATAAAAACCACGAAATTCCTCTTACAAGAGGGGCATGGGGGAACCTTGCAATGGCACTTGTAGCTACATTCAAACAGTCACCTTACAATTATAAAATACAGCATGATAATAGTTATAATTTTACTTTATTTACTAAAGTAGCTTTAAAAGTAAAACAAACCATCTGTAATAAAATAGCTAAGGAGTCATAATACACAAGACAGTGACATAACACTTCATAAGCTATTTAGCTAATTTACTAATGTTTTTATTCTATCATTCTTCTGAAAAAAAGATTACAAATGCTGATTTTCATAAAAAATTATAGTAATATATCCGTGTTATATTTTAAAAACACTAACTGACAGTGTCATAATTTAAACTTGCACGCTTAGGGTTCATAATCAGGCGACCCTGACTGAATACCCTTTCAACAGGAGCACTGCTTGCAGGTACCACAAAACTATACATGACAGCACTTTGGAGAATTGGTAATTTTAAAGTTAAGGTTAAGCTGATTGATATTTTGGATTATTTCGTCCGGTGCAATAATGTCTTCCCACAGGTCTTCATTTTCTAAGTCCTCTGCAAGTTCATCTGCAGATGTATCACCTCCACCTTTGGGGTCTTCTAGAAAATTTGTAGTAAATGCTGTGCGCATGTTTGAGGCATTGTCCGTCACAACATACACAACTTTGTCAAGAATTTTGTATGTTTTACAAATGGATTCAAAATGTTCTGCTATGTTATCACCAGTGTGAGCACCTAAGAACCTATCGCATGCCAACAGTCGTGTGTGATAGTGATAGTTATGTATGTAATGCGCTGTTACACCAAGGTAACCCCTCATTTTTCTATCTGACCAAATATCAAGTGTTAGGGAAATGCTTGCAGCTTGACATGAATTTTCAGTTAATTTTCCTTTGCATCCGTTTACATTTTCTCTAAATAGGTTTTTATGGCAAAATGGCTAATAGTTGAGCACTAAGGATCAAAAATGTTATTGTATCGCTTAAAATGTCCACTTGCTACTATAGACACAGGTAGTGATGCACCAACTACTAGATGTTTCACAACGGCTGCCAAAATTCTTCGTTGCTTAGGGTGGGTGCGACCATATGTTGTCATAGAACTCTCTCCCAAAGCAACTACAAATAATAAATGCAATATCATTCTCATTCTATAAAGTAATAATCCTTAACGCCATGCTTTATACCCTAAGTTTAAAGCTTTATTTAAAAGCTTCGGGTTAAGTGGTAAGATGTAGTGCGACACTGCAACGTATTGCCGTACAAGCTAATAAGAACTAGAAGAACTGTTATGGAATGTCAGACCTCTAGTAGACTACTTGTCTACCAGAGGTAGACATAGAACGGACTCTAGGGTTTAATATATTTTAAATACCTAATAAAATAAAAACAAATTAGTATAAGTAAATAACCTGCTTGAAAGTCTGAAATCTTAGATTGGTCTGGTGAAGCAGCCGTTGGTCTTGTCTGAATAAACTTTTGATATAATTCAATTTTCCTGGATGTGTTTTTAAATGGCAAATGAAGTTGCTTGTAGTCGCAACTCCATCGGTAATTAAAGCTTGACAAAATTTACATCGTGCCGATCCAGATTTTTCTTTTTTTTTCTCTAACTCAGTATAACCAAAATTAATTATTCCAGGTACTGCAAGCGTTTTTAGAATTTTTATAGCACTCATAGTTTTAAGATAACTTATGAAACTTTACAAATTAGTAGCAAACACAATTTTAAATACTTAAAATTAGAACAGCAGTGCAAAGACTTCCGGAATGGCGGACGCTTTTTTATAATAAATTTTATAAATAAATTACATGAAAAAATAATAATAATAAAAGATAATTTTGAAAGTAAAAATAAATAAGAGAAAAATGAAGATTGTTAAGGAAAGAAAAAAAAAGAATTAAAAAAAATTTAAATAAGAAATTAAAATCACCGAACATTTATAAACAATAAATTTCATGAGTTAAAGAAAAAATGAACCAATCAGAATGCACACAAAAAAGTTGGAATTTTTTGAAAACGAAAGAGCCTAAATGCGATATTTTTCTTCGGATCTCGCTTAGACTACAAATCAGTTAAACGTAAGTTAAAATAAAAACATTGGAAAATAAAAAATAGTTAAAAAACAGTTGAATTAAAATAGAAGATAAATTGCTCCATTTTTGAAGAGACGGAAAATAATAATTTTAAAGTCGCTAAGCTGAAATTAGCAAGTCTTGAGTCAAGTCGCAAGTCTCAGGGTAAAACCCAAGTCGAGTCTCTAGTCGAGTCACTGGTGTGACTTAAGTCGGACTCGAGTTCGAGTCGATTGACTCAAGCCTCCAGCTCTGATATATATATATATATATATATATATATATATATATATATATATATATATATATATATATATATATATATATATATATATATATATATATATATATATATATATATATATATAATGATTCAGCCAAGATTTATATTACTTATATTACTTGTGCTTCATTAGTATTCATTAGTACGCAAGATAAATGAATTTATATATATATATATATATATATATATATATATATATATATATATATATATATATATATATATATATATATATATATATATATATATATATATAATGAATTTAGGTTTAAATAGGTTGGAAGTTAAAGAATAAGAGAAAGTAGCTATTTTTTGTAACCTGTGGCTTCTATTTCTTGTAAAATTATTGACGATGATGATAGAAAATGTTGTATATGCATTGAGAAGTAAAACTAGTGAAGGTAGAGTTTTAGTTCAAGAGATGATAATTTAACGTGAGTTTTATTATTTTTTTTTATTTGCATGAAAAAAAAAATTGCTTATAAATTTTTCTAATACCATTTTTATTAAGAGACAAAACAGCAAGGCTATTATTAGTTGTGTGGCTTAAACAGCAAGGCTATTTAAGTCACACAACTATGGAACAATGATGCTTTTTAACAAAACTGTTAAAAAAATTTTACTCTGAATTTAAGATTTTTTAATGTTGTTACATTCATGTATCTTAGATACATTCATGTATTTTGTTGATACATGAATATGTATATATCTATTTTGTATATCTGTTTTTTTGATTTTATTCTTTGTTTAGAATTTCAATACACTCTGCTTTAAATTTGCAGAAAATTTTTCAGCAGATTTAAGATTTGCAAGCCCAAATCTTTGATAGGCTTAAAAGCATTGAACAAAGTGGAGATATTGATTTTATTTTGAATGATGACAGTATGGAAAAAAACCCCGATAAAGTCATTTGAGAGATTCAATATGATTGAAAATATTTTAAAAACAATTTTAAATGCAAAAAAATGCAAGGTAACTTCTAATATTCACTCACTTTGACAATTAAAGTCTATATTTTAATTTTTACAGGGTTTCTCACCTCATTTTGACATTGTATCACTACATTTTGACACTTTTGCATTCAATTTCGACACTGTTGCATCACATTTCGACAATTTAAAAACACTATTTTGAATTAAAGTATTTACATTTATGATGAAAATTTTTGTTAAATAATGAGTTGAATTTAATTGGGACAATAAAATAATTAATGTAGCTATTTTTTTAATTCTGCATTATTTAAAGTGGGTGACATCATGAATATGGTTTCAATATTTTTTTGGATATACGTAAAATATATAGGTAAAATAAGCAATGTGGATATTAACTATTTCAAGTTACCATAATAGTTATTTTTAATTGCTATATTCATTAATTTTATTGACTGAATAAATTATGTCTAATTGCCAAAAAAAAAATATCTACGCTTTGGAAAATATCCACACAATACAAAATTAAATTGTCATCAAACTATAAATTAATGTTATAATTTTTTATTAAGTAAATAAAAGCATTTGTCTTTTCAATACAACAAGAGTTCATAATAAAAGCTTAAATATCATTTTCAACATTTATAAACAGCAATGCCGAATCAAACAATCAACAATGGAAACCGTTTAAGGATAATTGAATCTTACTTAAATGGAAACTCACCATCAGAAATTGCAAATATTCATGGATTTAAATGAACTACAATCTATACAATTATAAAAAAATATAAAAATGGTTTGCAGATAGAGCGGCAATTAAAAGGTGGTTCTAGAAACAAAAAATTAACAGAAGAATTTAAAGTACTAATCAAAAATTGGATTGATGATGATTGTGGAATAACTCTTAAGGAAATTAAACAAAGACTTTTTGAATAGAAATCCATTTCAGTCAGTCAATCTACTATAGCAAGATGCATTGATAGTTTTAATTATACTTTGAAACGTGTTTACAATATTCCAGAGAGAAGAAATTTGGAAGACGTTATTAATGAAAGAGCTTCTTATGCAGAAAGATTCATGAACATTTTGTCTCCTATGAATGACAATAAAATATTCTTTATTGATGAAGTAGGATTTAGTCTTTCAATGCGAGATAGAAGAGGACGTTCTTTAGCTGGAAAGAAGGCCACACAAACAGTGACCAATACACCATCAAGAAATATTTCCGTCTGTTGTGCAATGAACAAAAACGGAATTTTGAAATATGAAGCACAAACAAGAGCATTTAATACAGAAAACTTTTCAGATTTTATTTGTTTAGTATTAGCACAATTAGCTGTTAATGAAATTGTTGGAGCTATCTTAATTTTAGACAATGTTTGTTTTCATAAAACTATGCGGTAGTGGTGTAGTGGTAGAGCGCTCGCTTCATAAATGAGTGGTTCCGAGTTCGATCCCCACCACGTCCCTGGTAGTACCGCGCTCAACTCGTTTCTCTGCGCAGCGGCCTTGTTCGTCAAGGTTCGTGTTTCGGAGTTATAGAGTTGAGAGAGGGTTATAGCCACAAAATAAGTAGCCTCCTCATCTGTAGTGGCCTTCTCGCCCTTGAGGAGGTGAAGTAAAATCAAAAAAAAAAAAAAAAAACTGCTGTTGTTCATAATGAACAACAGCAGTTCATTATGTTTTCTGAATGGAAACAGTTTATCAGATGAAGTTTGTCTAGGACTGAGGAGGAACTGGTTGAAAATATACAAAACAGCGCATTGAATATTACTAGCACAAACTGTAATAATTATTTTGCCCACGTACTGAGGTAAATGATTCCGTGTTCAAGAAGAGAACCAGTTATTGAAGAATAAACTTACTTTGTAGTTTTTATTTTTATTAGCGAGTATTTGTAATTACTATACTTTATATACGATTAATTTTTCGTTTAGATTTTAGTTTGTATCCAAACTAAAAAATTATATTATCTAAATGAATTTAGAAAGAATTTAATTGCTTTATTTGTATATTAATTTAAGTATTATTAGCGCTGTCAAAATTGAATGCAAAACAGTCGAAATTAAATGCAACGGTGTCGAAATTGAATGAAACATTGTCGAAATGTATTGATACAATGTCAAAATTGAATGATACATGGTCAAAATGAAGTGGGAAACCCTGTATTATCATGTGATGTAAAAATTTAGTAAAAATAATAATAAATGTAATGATAATAGTAATAGATGTGGTGTTGTGAAACGCTTGCTTTTTAAACAAAAAAATATAAGTTTGATACCCACCACGTCCTTTAAAGTACTGTGCTCAACTTAAATCTAACCACAGCAACCTTGTTTGTCAGGATTGGTGTTTAAGTTAAGTGTTAAGTGAAAAGCTAAAAGTTTATATATATATATATATATATATATATATATGTATATATATATATATATATATATATATATATATATATACATATATATATATATATATATATATATATATATATATATATATATATATATATATATATATATATATATATATTAGTATTTATAAAAACTTGTAAAAAAAGGTGATTAATTTGCTCACAACATGTTGTGACTCTATATGGTATTTAAAATTGGCTTAATATTTAATCATGCTTTTAGTTTATTTTAATAATTTTAAAGGTTACTTAATGGTGTGGGAGGAGCAACTCCTCAGGAAACATTTAAAAATGTTTTGAATGCTATCATGGAAAACCGGCATTAGTGAGTTTAAGCAAACGTGCGTTATCTCAAAGCAGTGGTAGGAATACAAAAGAATTCCTCATAAATAATTAATTAGCCTTTGGGAAACTTCTTTTCTAATGCATCGCAATCAAAACGTACGCTACAAATCCTATTTCTTACCACTGCTTAAAAACATACATTACATGAATAATTATAATGAAAAAACTCATACTTTGGTTTTGAGTTACTTGTTTTAATATTAGTAATTCCATGGTAATGTTTGCGTGGTTTATAGTTTAAATGTTTTGTAATGGGTAATTATTGTTAATGTGTTTGTAGGTTAAATGTGTAACTGTTAATGTGTTTATACGGGTTTTAATGTGAACTGTTGAGGTTTTTTAATTTTATATAAATTGTAGTTAATATTTGTAAATAACGGGTCACAACTAAAATTTTGCCCAAACTTTGGGATAATGTCAATAAAGATCTGGTTTGTGTATATTTTTAAAATTTTAACAGAATATACTCAAAAGCATTCTCTATTCAAATATATTTTTAAATAGTTTGTATGATTTGTAGTTCAAAAAATATCACGCTATAATGTATGAAGATCTAAAATCCATTTTGTATAAATACTATCAAAAAAACCATGGACTGGGGCGAAAACATATTTTTGATAAATTTATCAGCATGGGAGCTCCAAAAAGGACTTTAAATTATTGGCTTAGCATGCTGGAACAAAATAAAGTACTAACTAGGAAAAAAGGAAGCGGTCCTCCGACCACTATAGCGACTGCAAACAACATACGTAAGATGAAAAATTTCTTCAATCATCGGAAGGGCTGCTCACACAAAAGAGTAGCTAGCAAGCTAAAAACGACTCAGCAATACGTTTCAAAGATGCTATTGCAAAGAACAAATATCAGATGTCTAAAACGCACCGTCAAACCAAAGATGACAGCCTTACAAGTCAAGTTAGCAAGGCCAAAGTGTGGACGACTTTTCCTCAAATTTCGTGATGTCGATTTTATTTTGGATGATGAATCGTACTTCACTCTTTCCAACACAACTTTGGCTGGGAATGACCGATTTTACTCAGATGATATTCAAAAGACTCCTACTGATGTGAAGAACAAAATGAAGGCAAAATACGAGTCAAAACTACTTGTTTGGGTGGCAGTTTCACCTCGAGGAATGAGTAGTGTCAAATTTTTCAAGTCTGGCCTGGCAATCAATCAATATATTTACCGTGACGAGTGTATACGAAAGAGGTTGATTCCTTTTATTAACAAATACTATAGGGATGGTAAATACGTATTCTGGCCTGATTTAGCTAGCTCCCACTATGCAAACTCAGTCCACGCCGACCTCAGAGACAAAAAAGTCAATTTTGTACAAAAACAAGACAACCCAGCAAACGTCCCGAAAGTCAGGCCAATGGAGGATTTTTGGGGATTTTTGAAGCAGAAAGTGTATGAGAAGGACTGGCAGGCTAAAACTATCACTCAACTCAAAGCTAGAGTCAGTCTTTGCCTTCGTAATTTGGACAAAGACCTTATACACCGCACCTTCAGCTCGGTACACAAAAGACTCGATTTTGTCAGAAGGAATGGAATCGAAAAACTTTAAAAGACATTTTTTCTAACACTTAAAATTGTTGTTTATAAAATGCAAAAAACCGTTTTAAAAAAAATTGTAAAATGACTGAGATATCTTGTTTTAAAAGTTGGGCAAAATTTTAGTTGTGACCCGTTAATTAGTTGAATTTAGTTAATTAATCAAATTTTGAATTTAATCAATTTAAAATGGATACTGTTAAAAACACAAGACAAAAATATTTCCATCGTATGCAATAAAAAGAGCGTCTCTCGTAACTCCCAATCCTGTCATATTTAAATTAAATGTAAAATTTGTTTCAAATTTTCTTGTAAGATCGCTTTAATTGTTTATAGCACAGATTGTTTTTGGAAATACTTTTAACTTAAAAATAACTCATGAATAATTAATGACTTAAAACGCGCGTAAGTTTTTCTTGCTTAATGTCTTTTAAATGTGCAGTGGTAGCAAACTTGCTAACGCAAGTACTACCACTGCTTCGAGATAACACAAGTATGCTTAAACTCACTATTATTTAGTGAGGATGGAAGAAAAGAAAAAAAGTAAATTTATGAGCACTCCTTATTATAAATGCATAAAAGGTGGGCATTGAATGCAAGTTTGTAGCTATTGCATCTTATATAAGACTGAAAAATGTTTGTTAACAGTAAATAGCAGAACATGAAACAGTAGTACATTGCTCATTTTTTCCTATTCATTATTTGCAAATATATTTGCGGTCGTTTTTTATTTTAATTTAATCTTTTTATGTATGACTTTCCAAAACTAATAAGAAGTATTTTAAAATAAACTTTTATTGTAAATGGCTTTTTGTTTGTTGCCTTTTTAGATCAAAATCAAAAGCAAAGTTTATTTACTTTGCTTTTGATTTTAATTGTTTATTTTGGGTTTTCTAAAACATGCTTTATAATTGACAGACAATTTTGTGATAAATATATTTTTTTAAAAATACTATTGTTGGTGACGAAATCGGTAATGATGCTAGCAATACCGAGTGTGCCATTGGCAACAAATTAAAAGAAGCCAAAAAATAATGTTTTTTTTAGATGGTATTTATATATTAACATTGTCAAAAATATTACTCTTTTTAATTTTTGTAATGATTTATGTCAATACTGGATTTAATTAATTATGAAGTAGCCATTATATTATTCTAATGAGGGTTGCTACTCATGTTAAATCCTGAAAAAATTAAATTTAGGTTTTGTGGGAAAAAAAAAGACCATTTCTTATATCAAGACTCCATTTTTTATAGTTGCTTGAAATGGAGTTAATATGAGAATGAGCTAAATAAGATTAAATGCTGAAGAGTAATCCCACGTCAAAACAACCAAAAAAAAAAAATGCAACTCTATGTACTTGGATTTTCCTTATATTTTAACCATAGTTAGTACATAAAATAAAATAAATCCCAAAATTTCAAGGTCTAACTCCCAGCGGTTCGTGAGTAATGGTTCTTTCAATTAAGGCTACTATTATTGTTTTCATCATTTTCTGCCATTTTTAAATTTACATTTCTCCTTATAAAACCAAGTCTTTAAACGTGTGAATTCTAAAAATAAGTGACTATAAGTAAAATAAGTAAAAATAAGTGACTTAGTTAATCTTTAGGTGAGGAATTTGAATATATAAATAAAAAACTCATTTTATAATTTAAAAGTACCTAAATATCAATTATAAATGTTAAAATAATGGACACCTGCCTAAGTAAAAATTTGGGGTGTGCGGTAAATGTTTTAATCTTAAAATTTCAAATTAGATCATTATATGTTTGAAGAACATTGTGTGAAAAAATCATTTCTGCTAAATGCATAGTTTAAAAATTTAATCAAAAATATTACAAGAAAAGCAAATATAGCATATTTCACTTAATGATGCATACTTGAATTGATATACAATTTTATATAATGTATCCATTATAAAAATTATTGATTTACAAACAGATATACTTATTAATTTCGTTAAAATCTTTTTTTTAAAGCTCATATTTGTCTGATACTATTGTTGGTACACTTATTAATGATATTACATTGGTGATTGGTATCCAACAATAATCTTCCCTTTTCAGCCAGAAAAACTGTTCAGATGTACCATGTGGATGCATAAACTTCATTTTTATATTATTATATTTTTCATCTTTTTCTTCGACTACTGCAAAACAAGTCATACATACATGCATAATATTCGTACTATTGCATTAACTCAAAATTGATTAAACTTAAACTTGATTTTTTGGTTATATTAATAGATTTTGCATTAATATTGTTACTAGTTTTCTTAAATAATATACATGTTTTCGAAACTGGTATGCAATGATGAAATCTTTGAGTTCCTGTTACTGTTTTTTCCTTCTCAAACCGTTTATTTTGCGCAGCTCTAAAATTAAACATAGTTTCTTTATCGATTTTAAAGAACTTTATTGTTTGCATTTTTTGAGTGCAAGATTCAAATATTGCATCGATTGTTAGTATTTGATTTTTCGTTGGATGTTGCAAACTTTCTCTTGCTGTTGTTCGCTTTACTGTCCCATCTATTGCATCACAAGAAGATTTGCCATGACTGGTTGCAAAAAATATCCATTCAACATCTAATAAAAAATCTTCTGAGTGATGGCATAGATTTAGAAAGTTTTTATAATTTTTATACTGTCCTCCACATCCATCAGAAAAGTAATACAATTTGAAAATTAACGATAGGGTTTCTTTGATATACTTACATAAAATAGACTGAATTTGATAGACAAAACATGTATTGTGTATCCTTTCACCAGACATAAAACAAAAAGATTTGTGTAAAATAGTGCCATTTACTTTAGTTACTTTATTTAGTATAAGACAACTGGGTGAAGGGTGCATCCAGATTTAAGGGTGCATCCATATTTACACCAATGATAACTTTGGATCTCATCTTGCACAACAAATTCATAATTTTCTGAAAAGTTACAAATCACTATACACTCTTTTTCACTTAATTTGAGTTTTAAATCTTTAAGAAATTTTGTTTAGCATTTAGAAATATACGAGTGAGCTGTTAGTTCATCAATACACTTCACTACTAACTCTATATAAGTTTCAACAGTTTGTGTGATGAGTTGGGAGCTGTCAGTACCTTGCCACTGATTAAAACTTAACTTGTCATCAAAATCAAGTTCTACAAGCTATTTAAGAAGATATTCTCTTGAAACATGGCTTTATATTTGTAAATTTAACATGATGCGAGGTTTACTCTATTAATCATTAGTCAACAGTTAGAGAGAAGCCGGAACTTAATTAAGAAATGGTGGGAATTTATCTTTTAATCAAAATAAAAATAATTTTGTTTACTGTTAACATAATAAAACCAGTTACTATTATCTATTGCTTGTTTTTTACTTGTTTTAACATGCTGCTTTGAAAACACTTTCTTTTTCTCTCTTTAAAACACGTTCTTTTCTCTCTCTTAGGTGAGAAGGAGAACTAATAAAAACTTATGTAATTACTGAGCTCTTACGTATTTCTTATACAACAATTGATAATGACTATTTATAAGAAATATCTTATGAGTTGTTTGCTATTTTAATATATAATTGTTCAAATTAATAACTATAATTGTTTTCGATTGTTCAAATATTTTAACAAATAATATCTTTTTAGCTCAAGTATTTTAATTAATAAAATATCTTAATAAGTTGTGATGTTATTACGTTGTGTTGTCTACCCTTATTATAATCTTTTCTTTTTTAATTATTCTGAAGACACACAGTAATGTGTGCTTAGAAATATCTTATGCTATACACTACTGTTACTGTATTTTGTGTTGATAGAATCTTTGTGTTGTAATTTTTTTTTAATTTCTTTTTTTAAGTATTAGCAGGCTTTATTTGACTTTCTTTTATTGGTACCTACTATGTTATGACAGATTTTAAAAAGAACTTAACTGATGTTAATGCAGTCTTTATGTCGTTAACTATAAGCAATGACATTACTGAAGGGAGTCAAACTTAAAATATTATTTATAGATAAACTTGTTATTTTAATTTTTTAGTTAATAATGTGTTTTTATTGATATAAATGAATTAATTACTAATAACCCATATTACGGAATGCTTAGTGCTAGTTACTATTTTTACTATTTTTTTTTTACTATTATTATTTGACCATTGTTTTTTTTAATTTTGTAACGGTTTTTTAATTGTAATTTTAAACAATTTTTTGCTTGATTTAAATATATGGCTGATGAGTGCCAAAAATGACATGAAACTTTAACTACCATAAAAGTTTTTTTTTCTTATCTAACCTTTTATTTAATTATTAATTGATATATTTTGTAATTATTTCACTTTATATTCTCAAATCGAAAGAGTTGATTATTATCACATAATGGAAACGATGATATGTATCGACTTTTATCACATAATGGAAACAATATATATATATATATATATATATATATATATATATATATATATATATATATATATATATATATATATATATATATATATATATACATATATATATAAGCCATTTCTTGTTACATGATATATTTATAAATATATAAATTGATTTCAATAAAAAAGGCAGCATATAACTATTTATAGAAAAGTTAGAGAATCCCTGGAGATAATAAAGTAAGAGTTCGACACGGTATTGGGCAAGTTGTTCTAAATAGAGATGACGAGGATAATGTGAAAACAAAAACTTAGGGACCAATTTTGAGAAAAATTTAACTGACGTCACTATTATATTATTTGATTGGTTTTTATATTTTACGCTTTTTAATGTTTTCTTTTTTAAACAGTTGGTTTTATGTTGTTTTTTTTATTATTATGACGCTGACCACAATAGGTTAGCAAAATATCGTTAATATATTATTATATATAAATATATTTATAAAATAGTTATAGCCTGCATTTTTTATTGAAATCAATATATATATATATATATATATATATATATATATATATATATATATATATATATATATATATATATATATATATATATATATATATATATATATATAAACAGAATAAAACATTTACCTGATTTTGTTATTTTAATTGAATCAACCTTGCATAGATTCATTTTCTCTGAATCGTCAATGCTTGTTGTCCAAATTTTGTCACCAATTTTTATTTGATCTGCATGTTTTACTTTATAACAATCAGTATAAACAAGATGTTTTGATGATAGAGTGACAAAACTTCCGTTTTTGCAGCTTATTTTAAGAAAAATTGTTTTTTTGGTATCATTTTTGTGTGCAAGCATGTAAACTGTGGAGTATATAAATTTCTTAGTTTTGGTTTCAAATGATAAAACTTTATCGCCAACATTTATATCCTTGATTAATTTGGTTACAGGATAACTTTTCATTACAATTACTTTTCCATTTCCTGAGAAACAACTGTTGTTGTCAGGTTCTGCATCATTTGCAGCAGAAATACGGGTATCAGGTGTTACAGCAATACTACTTGTATTTCGTTTAATAGAAGACTGTTTTCTTTTTGATATTCCAAGCATATGTTCTAAGGCAGTTTGACAAGTTTCACCTTTTTTTTTATTTATGCGAGAAACAAAATCTGCAATAGATTGAAGTTTTAATTTCGTTTTTAAAACAGAAGGCTTAAAAGTTAAAGAAGCTTTCCAAGATTTAAATGGGCTTGAGGAACCAATTGTTTGAATGTTTTTTAAATGCGAAATTTGAGGTTCACACACACCACCAATCCAATTAAGTTCTATATCTGTTAAAGATAGATTAAAATCAAAAATATCACCACAGTCTTGACTTTTTTGAAAGCCGTCTTTCAGTATCTTTAGGCCATATTTTAGTTGATCTTTAATCGCTTCTTTATCAATCTGGTTTGAATGAATTTTTCTTAATTCAACACTCCCTCCTAAATTTGCTGACATTACAATGTAAAACCCCCATCTCTCAAAAAAATTTCTAAAAAATTCTGTAACATTAGAATCATTTGCTACAAAACGGGTTGGAAAATCAGGAGTAACAACAGCTTCCACAAAAGAATTGGATAATTTGAGTTTACTGGCATCAGGTATGCACAATTTGTGAGTGCTAATTTCATAAAAATATGACCAATTTGATTTAATAAATGAACCATTTAAAATATTTTTCTTGCTTAAAAGAAAATTGGGATCTACTTTATCACCTAATCCAATTGCATTCAGTCGTTGTGTTGTAAAAAGTTCTGAATCTGGTCCCAAAAAATATGAAGTCTTGCTTTTATCACAAGTGATATCAAAACCTTTTTTAATATTAAACTGTTGGTTGTTTTCTTCTTGATTTTTTTCTGATTCTTCTAATTCAAAGATACTGGTCTCTTTTATTTTGTCGTAAAAAACATCATAACCTTTTCCAACAAATATTTCGCCCAAAATTTCTGCATCACCAGAATAGGATTGTGACTGTAAAAGTAATCATATTTTAGTAAAGTAAAAAAAAATCATTTAAAATAATTAAATGTAAATAAATTAAAATATTTTTTTTTATTTTAAAAATTTCTTAACTTTAATTTTATAGTTTAATTTTTAAAAAAACAGAGTTTAATTCTTAAAGTTAAAGCCTAAAAAAATATTAAAAACAATTTCATAAGTAATTTCAAAAAACTGATGTGTTACAATCGAGACAATTAAGTTGAAAAAATTTACATTTTTTTAAATTTATATTTTTTTTACAATATTTATTTATAATAAAATAACTAAAGAAACATTTACACAAAAACCGTTAAATAATTTGAAAAGTTTGCTTATCTTTTTACACAGAAAAAATATTAAAAAATCATTCGCTATATTCAGTTTTCTATAATCCTTTTTAAATTTCTTTAAAAAAGTGAAATTACCTATACAAATGTTTCCATTTTTTGATTGAACAACAATGAACCCCAAACAGTACAACCATTTAGTGAATAAGAATAAAAAAAAAGAATAAAATTGCTTAATAATTGGCAGTTGCTCATCGACTTGCTAAATAGCATGAGCCTACTAAAGATATTTTACAAGAACATTGGTCACAAATTTGTCTTTTACTTTTATTGCTTAAAATTTTTTGTGTTTTAAAAATAAAAGCGAAGTATGAAAGTAGCTCGAAAATGTTGTGAGAATGTTAATATAGTGGCGTGAAAGCATAAAGAAATGAGTAGTGTGAAAATATTAAGGAAGTATTGCTAAAATGTTATGAGAGTGATGTGTAAAAGTTAAGAAAGAGCTGTGAAAGTGTTAAAAGTAGCACATGTTTTAAGGAAGAGCTATGAAAGTTTTAAAAGAAGTGTATGTGTTAAAAAAGAAATGTGAAAGTGTTAAAACTGGCGAAAGTGTTAAGAAAGAGCTGTGAAAGTGTTAAAAGAAAAATAAAAATCATAAGAGAGAGGAGTGACTTAAATGTTAGTTCCTGAATTAAAAAATACTTGAATATATATATATATATATATATATATATATATATATATATATATATATATATATATATATATATATATATATATATATAATTAAATTTCCACTTACCATTGAATCGTCGCTAATCTCAGCATTTTTACAAATCTCATTGGTTTTAATTGTATATTCACTTGAAGATGCTTTAAAAAAACTTGCTAACGTTTGATAACCAAGAGGATCAATATACTCTTGTCCCACTGGTTTGTTGTCGTTACCTTCCATTAACATTTTTGCACAATTAAATACGTTTAGAGGCTGAAGAGTACCATCTGATAGTACAGTCCAGTCTCCTTGCTTTTTCAAATTTGTATAGTTATTGTCAATGTAAGCTACAGATACTGTTACTTCAAGCATATCAAAGCATAAATCAATTAACCTTTTGATTTTTCCCTCAATATTTTTTTTTAAATCATTTAAAAAATATGTTGCGTGAGTAAAAAGACAAATAACATTGCAATACGTCGGACAAACTATATCAAGCTTTTTGAGCTTTGTAAGAAACTTTTTTAATGGACCTTTTAAAAACCGAGTATCAGTTCCTTGAATTACAATAAAAATTAGATTGGGATAATAATCTTCAAAATTTTTTTTTCTATATTCTTTTAAAGCATTATAGTTTTTTTTATCTTGGTTGTCACCATCATCATCAAAAAATCCTGGAGTGTCAACAAAGATTAGTTGTAAATTAGAAACATTAAGTGAAGGCTCTTTCATAGTCAAAACAACCTCTTGTATTTCTCTAAAAAAAAAGAATTTGAAATTCTTAAAAAATTGTTAAAAATAATTAAATTAATAGCACAATTAAATCATATATTTCAAATTATTATAATAAAGATCCTAGCCAAAAACTCTTAGCCAAGACCTTTTCTGATCATACAGTGCTGTATTAAAGCCACACCTTTCTCAAAAAAATATTTGTTATTGCCTTAATTTTTACAAAGAACAGAAGGACTGAACTGATAAAATGTGGCAATGTGATAAAGTGCAAGTTAGTATATAAAATAATACTCTTGAATCATGGCTGGGCAATTCACTAGATTTAAACCCAGCAAAAAACATTTGGATAAAATTGAAAGCAGAAGATTCTAAACAAAGCTCAATTATACTAGTAGATCTGAAAAAAGTTATAACAAAGCTATGGTTTTGATCAACAATAACAACAATATAAGCTGATGGATAAAAATAAAATGACTTGGTCAGAAAAATTTGTAATTTAATTTGATCAGAAATAAAACTATTTGGTTTTGGCTTTGGGTGAAGAAGATTGGTTGAGAACAAAAAGAAATGTGATTGAGTGAAGTGCTGATGAATGTGATTAAGTCTTTGTGAAGGAAAATAGTCATCAACACTATGAAAATTGTAACAGAATTTAAATAATGATTGTAACAGACAAATTTAAATTAGTCTTACAAAGAACAAATAGGAGAGGTTAGTTTTCCAAGAGGTGAGATTCAATGGATGGAAAGTTACTAATAAGCCAACAAATACTTAAATCAATTATTTGTTTTAAATTAATTGAGCACTTGAGTTACTGCATTTACCCTAAAAATAACACCCTGCATTGGAAAGGAAGAATTCAATAATCTTAAATATGTTTCCAAATACACCATAAAAAGAAAGATTATGGAGGAGGCTAGCTGACAAACTCAATTAAAAGCATTTCAAATGTCAAGAGCAAAGCCTTAACCTCTCTAACTTTATTTAATGCATGATAAAACTTATTGATTTTAACTGTTAGCAAATCAGCTCACAATAGTCGGAAACATCACTTTTCTTGGCCAAAACTATTAAAACTATTAAAATAACGGAATTTTTAACTGGAATTTGAATTTGCAGTATATTTTAAATGTTTTTGTATAAAATAATGAATTTTTTTTTTTTAAATTATAAACACTTAGAATTAAAATTTTTAAAAAAAAAATTTTAATTCTAAATGTTAATAATTTTTTTATGAGTTTTTATCTTTTTAGTTCTAAATTAGAAAATATACGATACTTACAAGTAAATATGTTGTTTCTGGAAATTGAAAATATGATTTACACACGTATTTACGAAAATATTAAAATTTTATTAAACTCTTTAATTTAAATACAATTCATTATCCAAAAATGTATTTTCCTCTTCATGTTGTTCTGGATAATCGTCCTCGCCGCCATCCATATTTTCTAAATTCTCAGTCGCACATGTTTCACCGATATCCTCACAATACAATAATTCCTTTACTTCTGGTGGCAGTGTTAAACGCTTCCTTTGGTGCACACGTGTATTTAAGCGAAGAGATGAAATTAATGGATCCGATGTGTCAAGAGCTCTACGAAATACATCCAAAAGATTATCAATGTGGCTAGTCTTACGTGCATAGTGCAGTTTGTCGCTTTTATATATTTTGTTTCGTGACTCAGCTGCATCCTCTCCGAAGTAACCAACAGGAAGTGCTGTATTCTGCATTATTTGCTTTGAGTGAACTATAACTTTATGTACTGTGGGAGTAATTGGCAACCAGGGGTACTTGCTTTGATATAATTGACCAGTTTGAAAGCAATACTCTTCAAATTTATCCAAACTTAGGGAAAATTGACAAGATAAACATGTTAATATTATTCTCATTCGAAATATGAATTCGGTGTCTACTCCTAAAACTTTCGAAAATTTATCATATTCCATAGATGCTCTACGCGATAAGTTGCCGTCATTTGTGGAACCACAACTTTCGGAAAATCAACACAAAGTCTCAGTTCTTTCCAAAACTTATTCTGAATATATTCTTTTTTTTTCTTAATTGCATCTTTATCTTCATCCGATCTTATTTGCCATTTTTTTACTTCTATCTTGTATCCTAAATGTAGTACGAACTCAAAAAATCTAATCCAGCAGTGCAGTGGACTTATTCCGTACTTTAGATTTTCATCGATAGGATGAAATTTTACGCTGTTATAATCTGTGACTTTAAGAAAGTCAGTTTGGGTTGCATGGCATATTGGACATTTTTGATTTGATTTTGTATCGGTTAAAACATTCAAAACTTTTCCATCTATAACAGTTAAAAACAGTCTGAACGTTATTTCGATTATCTTACCAGCTTCGATTTCAACACGT
>NC_061158.1:55850868-55955868 GCF_022113875.1 Hydra vulgaris
CGTAATTCATCGTGCAAGATGTGTAATACCCGTTCATCTGAGATGCCCACAGCCTCAGCAATTTCACGTTTGGTCAATCGTCTATCATCCATAACCATGTCATGCACAGCATTAATCGTTTCTTCAGTAGTAGCACTTTTTGGATGTCCAGAGCGAGGGTCATCTTCAAGGCTTGAACGCCCACGTTGAAACTCTGCAGCCCATTTGCATACTGTTGTTTTTGAAGGAGCATCATCACCCAACACATTTACCATTTCATTATGAATTTCCATGGGCTTTAAACCTTTTTTCACAAAGAATTTTATTACAGCACAATGTTCAATATTTTCCATTTTAAAAAATACTATGACACGTCTAATTTCAATAGCTTGTAAACAAAGACTGAAATGACATATCGACTTGAAATTTTTTATGCGTTCATACGAAGAATGAATACGTTTAATACAGTTATAAATTTGTTTCTACTACTGCAACATAGGTGCCGCTCCGCGAACTTTTCAACCAACCTAGTATAGTAACTGTTATTGTTTTAGTATGGTTTCATCTTTTCATTATATTTTTTGACAGTTATGAAACTGCTTTAGAACAGATAGAAACGTTAGAGTTTATATCAAGCATTGAAACAGCTGTCAATAGTGATGAAGAAGAATTATCAACGCCTCCAGCCTAAAAGGTTGCAGGTTACAAAAAAAGTGACACTGATGAGATTGTCTATCAGTTTCTCAAAGATTAAAGAAGTCTTTGGTGTTTTAGGGTTAAGTGTTTTCAACAGAGCTTTGCTTGACCATCTCTTTTAAATTTATTGAATTTATTTGCCACAAAGAGGAAAAAAGATTTTCTAAACCTCGAAGAAAAATTATGAAACAAAGACACCTTATGAATCAGTGAATTAATATTAGTTAATAGTTTTTGGAAACAGTTCCATGTACTATTAAAGTTTCTAATTTTTAAATAATGAAACATACGAACAAAACATACAAAGAAACATATGAAACATACAAAAAATAATACAATATGATACATAATTGGTTATAATTATGTTGTATATAAGAATGTTTTATATAAACACCTATTACATTTTGTTGTGATTTTTATCTTTTATGCCCAGTTAGCAATGTATTTTTTGTAGTAATGACTACTAATCTCAGACATCTATGACATTTTTAGGTTGTATTCAACACAGCTTTTTGCTGTGGCGAATACAATCTATCTTGAAGAATTTTAATATACTGTGTAATAGAGAAGCTCACAAACCAGTATGAAAGTCTGGATGGTATTCTTACTAGTGCCTTACTAAAAAAATCCTGATCTGCAAAAAAAGTTGACCTCTGGAATTGCATCTGTTTATAACCAATTGCTTTTACTCTTCCATAATATCATGTTTCAATAAGATTATCACTTTATGGAAACCCATCTAAACCACATAAACCAACCAACCACATAAGAGGAACCATTAAACATTTAATACAACCAATTATGTTACATTTATTTTTTTATTTTAGATAAATTTTCTTGCTTTAGTTGGAGAAGGTGATTACAAACAACTTACAGCAGCATTCTTAATACAGCTAATGGCCAAAGAAGTATATTTTTCATCCTGCAAGGTCGATATAGGTAAAGCACAATATTTGTATTCTACATCCTATTTACTTTTAATAAACAAATATTTTAGTAATAGCTAATTATTTTACAATATTTATATGTCAAAAATTATATATGTCAAAAATTATATATTTCAAAATTATATTGTAATGATATTAAAAAAACATTTTGTAGAGTTATGTTTAGTATTTCATCAAATTTTCAATCATTTATCGTTGTATTCATTTAATTTGAAATTGCTACAGACAAAAGTATTAAAGAAAAAATTGGCAGCTTTCTGGCGATGGTCATTGATAGAGGTTACGGAATAAAATAGAACCATAACTGAGCAACGCCCAATATTAAGCAATAAAATAAGTATCAGCAAAATAATGAAAGTCAACTATCTGATAGTGAGAGTATAATACAGTAGTATATAAATATAAATATATACATATTTTTGTGCCTGTATTTAAATAGCATTGGTTTTATTTTGATATATTTTAGTTTTGGAGCACTCTATACCTCTTTTTTTCATTTGTATCTCTTTCATATAACTTCAAATAAATTTAATGATTGACAATTTTTTTTTTTCTTAAAGCGTGTTCTATGATCGTTGTCATTTCCTAGACTATAACCTGTTTAACTCACAAGAATAATGCAGCCTGCTATTATCGTATCATTTAAAAAAGAAAACTGTTATAAATTTTAATAATTAAAAATTTGTAGAAGACAATAATTTTTATTATTTTTTAATAATAAAAATTTAATCAAAAATAATTGGCTTAATATAGTTATATATATATATATATTGGGATAATAGAGTAAACTATATTATGCCAATTTTGGCCAGTATTATATCCCCATTATCAGCGCGATATTATTTACAATATTGGCGCAATATTTTAAACATTGTCGTGCCAATATTGCAGTGTGAACATTTTGACAATATTGGCCAATATTCACTTAATAATATTAACGCAATATTGTAACGCCAATATTGGAAAAATGTTCACATTTTAATATTGGTGCGATATAGTTTATAATATTGAGTCAATATTGTAGACAATATCGCCCCAATATTGTGGCAATATTGTTTGCTACTTGGGCTGTGTTATTTTTTTTAACATTTGACTTTCTTGCTGAATGTTCATAAATACTCTTCAAGTTTTTAGTTTCAAAAAGTTTAAAATATCAAAATAGAATAAAATAATTATTTTTTTTAACTTTTTTTTTTTTGACCATAATCTTACATTGCGTATTTATCAAAAGCAAAATAAAAAAAAGTTATTTTTTTATTGTTATTTATATAATATGAATATTATTGTCATTATTAAAATGATTTGATTTTAATTTTTTGTATCAAAAGATTTTTTTTTTGTATGGTGCCATGGTTAAAAAACTCTTCTCAGAAAGAGATCTACAGATCAAAACCCACCACTATTCTTGAAGTACAGTTGTTACTAAGATTTGAGTTATAAGTTAGAGTGAGACAATCTGGAGATAATAATTATGACATATAAATAACATAATACACTATGTTATTAACCATTACTCTTTTTATTGACTTTTCAAAGAACTTTATTTTATAAATTTTATTTAAGACAACTAAAAAAAATTATTTCATTATAATTTATTTTAATTTTTTACTAATCATCAAATTTTTCACAATTTTAAAAACTAAAACTAATATTAAAAAAGAGAAAAAAACCATTAAAAATTAAATTCATCATAAATATAAAATTAAACTTTTATTCATACATTGAAAATTATATTTATTAAATTTTTATTTATACAAATAAAATTAAATTTATTAAATTTTTTTAGTAAATATAAAATTAAATTTATTGAACTTTTATTTATACATATAAAACTTTACATTCATAAACCTGCTATAAAATTTTACAAAAAAAACAAACAAAAAAACAACCTTGTTTCTGATATAAAGGGGTTGGTTTTCAATAAATCACGTCCAATCAAATGATTAATAAACGAGGACTTTCCAACACCACTTTGTCCAAATATCATGCTAAAATATACAATATTTATATCAAAAATTTTTATTGGAAATAAAATTCATAAATTATTCAAGAATTAAAAAAAAACTATTAAATAACCCATTCACTCAGAATAAACAATATATGAAATAATAAATATATAAGAAATATATAACAATGAAGAATGGATAGCATAAAACTGCAAATATTCTTCAAATTTTTATATATTTTTTCAGATTTAGAATTGAAGTTTTAATTTAAGAAACATCAGTGTTACAAAAATCACACAAAATCATGAAAATATAGAACACATGATAAAATTGTGTCCTTCATTTTTAATTTTTATTATACAAGATTGTAAGTAAGATAACTATTTTAAATTAAGAATATTTTTTTAATTATAAATAATAGATTTTATAGATTTTATTAAAATTATAAATAAATAATTAGAACTCACAACTTGTTGAATCCTCTTAAAACTGTTTATAATTAAAATTATCCAAATTTAATTCTACTTTATGCAAAAAATGATGCCACTCAAAATAATAAATATAAATGAGCCATATCAAAACTTACAAAACAAAAAAGAAGAAAAAAAGTTTGTCTTTTAATAAGTTCCAACCATTACATAAGATAAAATATATAAAACTTTTAAAATAAGTAAAATATTAAAACTACTAATAATAAAAACTTATAATATATAAAACATAATTAATAATCAATGAAATAATAATAATAAACAATAATAATGTAATAACCACTTATAATATAATAAAAACAATGTAATAACTAAAAACAAACAATGTAATAACTAAAAATAAAAATATTGTAAGTGAAAAACACTAATAATGTAATAACCACTTATAATATAATAAACACAAATAATATAATAAACATTTAAAATTTCAGCAAAAAAAATTTTTTTAATAGTTTTTTAGGTGCTCCAAGAAGTCCTTATGGTCATATCACAAAGCACCACAGAATGACATTTACCCAGGAAGTTCACACCTCCTTCTTTACCAGTGATGCATATATGGCCTGAGCCGGCTTCGAACCACAGACCTCCAGTTCTGAAGCCAGAACTCTAACCACTGCACCAAGGTTGCTAATAGAAAATTAAAAATAAATAAATAATAAGGTAACAAAGAATGGCTGCTAATAGAAAACAAGCCAACCAAGTATTTAAGAGATAAAATAAATTAAAACATTTACATTAAAGAAATAAAAACCTTTGTTTTATAGATTTTTTTACATTTAATTACAAAATTTTGTACCAAGTGGTTTTAAATGGACAACGATTTGCTTTATCAGAAAAATACATATACGAAATGAGTTTTTGACGGGGATTTAGTGGACCTGTATATCCATATTTAAAACCAAGTTGTTTTGCCTCCTGCTGCATTCTCTCGAAAGTTTGCGGCATTGGTTCAAAATACTGTTTGTGTAAATTAGAAGTAGAATCTCTGTTTTCATCACATGTCACATCACTTTTGTCTAAATAAATTTTAAAATTAACCATATAATTACATCATTGCATCAGTAAAAATCACAATTCTTAAAAAAAAAGTTTAAAGCAAAACATTTAAGCTTAAATTCATTTTTAAATCTGTTTTTTTTTTTTTTTTTAATTTGCATTCACTCCCAACAAGGCTGCAAGCAACCACTATTAAGTTGGGAGTTACTAGGAAAAAAAAGAACAAGGAAACGGTTGACAGAAGACTTGAAAAGTTGAAGGTTGTATGAGTCAGGAAAACATGAAGATGGGAGAGAGTTCCAAAAAATTGAAGTGCGGGAAAAAAAACTAGATAAATAAAAGTTTTTAGAGCATGCAGGGACAGATACAGTAAACGAATGAGACTTAGCTGAATGACGAGTAAAACGAGAATAAGTTTTAGTTGTTGGAACTTGAAATGATAACTCCTTTGAGCAGTGACCATGATAGTATTTGTAGAAAAGAGAAAGAGATGCAACTTTACGACGATGGAAAAGAGGCTCAAACTTAGCAGATAGTCCAGGTCCAACAACATTTACAATGCGTTTTTGGACCTTGTTAAGAAGAGAAAGTGAATCTTTAGAAGAACCAGCCCAAATATGACAAAATTATTCAATACAGGGACGAATAAGAGATTTGTAGAGGTAGAGAATGAAATCAGAAGTAATGAAATGGCGAGCACGATAAAGAGAAGCAACCTTAGCAGAAGCTAATTTAGCAATTGATTGTATATATGGTTTCCATGAAAGGTCAGTAGTAAGCCATAATCCAAGAAGACGTAAAGAGGACGACTCAGTAAGAGGATTGCCATTCATTAATATAGGAATGTTGACCATATTATGGTAGTTGTTTGCAGTAAGCAACTGGGTTTTTTTAGAGTTGAAATTCACAAGCCACTGTGAACCCCAATCTATTACTAAAGTGAGATCGGATTCAAGATCAGCTGCTTGTTCTAGGCGATCGAAAAGAGAAGACTTTTTGTCAAAACAGGAGTATAAAGTTGAGTCATCAGCAAAAAGAGCTACTTTAGATGAAAGGTTGTCAGGAAGATCATTTATGTAGATAAGAAACAAAACAGGGCCCAGGATGGAACCTTGGGGAACCCCAGAAGTTACTGGAAATAAAGAAGAGTGTTGGCCTTCAAGGATGACTCTAATAAACCGGTTAGAAAGAAATGATTTTATAATCTCAAAAACTTTCCCAGAAACACCATATGAAGCAAGCTTATGGAGAAGACCAGCATGCCAAACTTTGTCGAAAGCTTTAGATATGTCGAGAGCAATAGCCCTAGCCGCACTGCCTCCATCTAATATAAGATAAAATCTTTCAGTTACAGCAGTTAGCAAGTCGGCCGTAGAGTGAGAGGATCGAAAACCGTATTGATTGTCTGACAGTAGTTTATTTGACTCAAGATGAGATGTGAGGAATTTGTTGATCAAAGACTCAAAGACCTTGCTAATAACAGAAAGAAGACTGATCGGACGATAATTGGAGGGGTCAGAATTTTCTCCAGTGTTTTTGAATATTGGAACCACAGATGCCATTTTCCAACAAGCAGGAAAACAAGACTTAGTCAAACACTTGTTAAATAGTTTAGAGAGAATTGAAGAAAGTTCTGGAGAACAATTCTGCAAGACTGTGACAGGAATGTTGTCTGGACCACAAGCTGTAGACGAGTTTAATTGTGATACGACTTTAGCAACAGAAGCCAGAGTGATTTGAATGTCTAACAATAGGTCAACCTGTTTGACTGGAATGGAAGGAAGAGAATGTCCATAAGATTCAAGAGTAGAATTAGAAGAAAAGTTCTTTGCAAATAGTTCTGCCTTATCCTTGGGAGAAGTAATAAGATCAGTCCCATGAATGAGAGATGGAATGTTAGATCTACCCTTGTTAAAAATGCTGTTAAAGATTTTCTAAAAGTCTTTAGAGCCTAACTTCTGCGATAAGATGCGAGATTTAGTGAACTGAGAATAATGGAGTTTAGCATCAGAAAGCACCTTTTTACATCGACTTCTTGCAATAATAAATAGCCGTTTGTTCTCAAGAGAGTTGTTCTTTTGAAAAAGATGAAAAAAATGATAATGATTGGATATTGCAACCGCACAAAAAGAAGAAAACCATGGAGTAGAATGAGGCTTGACTTGAAACATACGAGAAGGAATAAAATATGCAATATTAAACATAATACAATTAAACATATAAACAACCATGCAATATTATTTAATTGTTATTTTACACATATTTTTTTTTTTTTTTTAAATTATCTTCGCTTCCAACAAGGCTGCAAGCAACCACTAATTAGTGTTGGAAGTTACTGGATAGGTTTGTAGATTGTAGATTGTAGAGCAAGATAAAGATTGTAGAGCAAGATAACGATTGACAGACGACTTAAAAGATTGCAAATTATATGAATCAGGAAAGCAAGATGAAGGAAGCGAATTCCAAAGAACTAATGTTCGAGGAAAAAAACTAGACGAATAAAAGTTTTTGGAGCACTTAGGAACAGTAACAGAAAAAGGATGAGACTTAATTGAATGACAAGTAACACGAGAATGAATTTTTGTAAATGGTACAAGAGACGCTAGCTCTTTAGAGCAGTGCCCATTATAGTATTTGTAAAAAAGAGAAAGAGAAGCAACATTACGACGATGTGACAGAGGTTGAAGGTTGGCTGCAAGAGCAGGTCCAACTATGTTTACAATGCGTTTTTGCACCTTGTCTAAAAGAGAAAGGGCATCATTAGAAGATCCGCCCCAGATATGGCAACAGTATTCCATACAAGGCCGGATTTGAGATTTGAGAAGAAAGTGACAAGCTGAATAAAGAGAAGCAACTTTAGCAGATGCTAATTTTGCAACGGATTTAATATAAGGTTTCCAAGAAAGATCAGAAGTAAGAGTTAATCCTAGAAGATGAAGGGTAAGAGACTCATTGAGTACATTACCGTTCATAAATATGGGAAGGTCTAAACTATTGCGATAACGATTGGCCGAAAAAAAACTGAGTTTTATCTGAATTAAAGTTCACCAGCCACTGTGAGCCCCATGCTGTAGCATAAGTGAGATCCTTTTCAAGCTCAGATGCCCCCTGATAGCAATCAGAGGGAGTTGGCTTCTTATCATGACAAGAATAAATGGTAGTATCATCAGCAAACAATGCCACCTTAGATGTGAGAAAATCTGGAAGATCGTTAATGTAAATTAAAAAGAGTATAGGGCCAAGGATTGAACCTTGAGGAACCCCTGAGGTTACAGAATAAGAAGAAGAGTGCTGTCCATTAAGGACAACTTTTATACTAAGATTGGAAAGGAAGGATTCTATAATCTTGAAGATGTTTCCAGATACACCGTAAGAAGAAAGCTTATGGAGAAGACCAGCATGCCAAACTTTATCAAACGCTTTAGAAATGTCAAGAGCAATGGCCTTAACCTCTCCACCTTTATCTAATGCGCGATAAAACTTATCGGTTATTACTGATAGCAAATCAGTCGTAGAACGAGAAGATCGAAATCCATATTGATGATCAGAAAGTAGGTTATGAGATTTGAGATAAGAGATTAAGTGTTTGTTAATTAAAGATTCAAAAACCTTGTTTGTGATAGGAAGAAGACTAATGGGACGGTAGTTAGTTGAATCGGATCGCTCTCCAGAATTTTTAAAAATAGGGATAACAGATGCTGCTTTCCAGCAGGCTGGAAAACAAGACTCTGATAAGCACTTGTTAAATAGTTTTGAAAGGATAGACGACAGCTCTGGAGAACACTTCTGCAAGACTATAACAGGTATATTGTCCGGGCCGCAAGCTGTAGAAGAGTCTAAGCGGGAAATCACTTTTGATACAGAAGATGGAGTGATACGAATGTCGAGCAATGGATCAACCTGTTTGACGGCTATATCAGGTAGAACGCAACTAGTGGCATCAAGAGATGATATTGATGAAAAGTTTTTGGCAAACAATTCAGCTTTGTCTTTAGGTGAGGTGACAAAGTCTGAAGCGTACAAAAGAGGTGGAATTACAGACTTGCCCTTATTATTGATACTATTAAAGATTCTCCAGAAGTCACTAATTTTTGTGATGAAATACGAGATTTTATGATCTGAGAATAGCGGGCTTTGGCATTAGACAAAACTCTTTTACAATGGTTCCTAGCAGTAATAAACAGACGTCTGTTTTCTAGAGAATTGTTTTGCTGATAGATATGGAAGTAATGGTTTCGATTGGCAATTGCAGCAGCACAATATGAGGAAAACCATGAAGAGTGAGGCTTGACCTGGAATCGTCGAGAGGGAATAAAGGATTTCATGCCAGCCTGAATCCACGAAGTTATGTAAGAAGCACATTTGTTAACAGGAAGACGAAAGATTTCTACCCAGGGGCATCACAAAGAAAATCTCAGTACGTAAGATGTACGATGATAGGGGGATTCTGATGGTAAAGAAGAATGAGATAATAGCTTTAGAGAGACCAAACCATGATCAGAAGCACCTAAGGGTGAGTGTGAAGAAACTGAGCACTGACTAGGATCAAAAACAAGACATAAGTCGAGCACTGACTAGGATCAGAAACAAGACATAAGTCTTCTTACATGAAAACTTTTAAATGCATTTAAAATGCGTATTATTATTAGTAGAATAAATTAGCATTGATTAAAAATTGTTACTAGTAATATTCTATAGTTGCAAAAATTTTATATAAATAATTAGAATGAATTCTAGTAAGATATTGGGAAGAGTGACATTTTTTTGAAATAGAGTTGTAACCCAATGGAATATGCTTTGTAAGCAGCAGTGAACGCTCCATAGGTCATTGATTTACAGACACAATTGTGTCTGTAACTTTTACAGACGCAATTGCTGCTTTGTCTACAGTTTCTGTGTCTTTATATTTGCTAGCATAATAGGGCCTGGTGTGAAAAACATTCATATCCTCAAATAATAAATGTAGGAGACCGGAGAGAATTCAGTTTTACTCTAATTAGACTTATTTAATAACTACTGATTTTTTTTTAAAGTAAAATATTTTTTTGTCACTTACAACAATTAAAGTATCTTTGAACATCTTCACTTTTTTTATATTTCTTGATTGTTTCAAAACTAATTTAAAAATGTTAGTTAAGTGATTGAAGTTGACTTTGATATTAAGTGATGCATAAATTTCTCTTTAACCGTTTTTTCATTTCTTTAAATGGTACAAAGGTAATGGAAAGTGGTCTGTAGTTTGTTGAGCCAATTTTAGAGTCATTTTTGTACATTTACATTTACTACAAGCCAAGCCTTTAGTACTATTCTATTGACATTTGGAAAATCATGGCAAGCAGAGCTACTATTATGTTGGCACATGCTTTAAGAATGTAAGGACTTTAAGGATGAAACTCTAACGACATAGTGCAGAAAATTTGTTAAACCAGGTTTCTGTGATAACATATTTATAGTTAGCATTAAAAAGCTCAGAAGTTTAATTTGGTTCGGAAGAGTAGAAGAGCAGAAGCAAGGTTTCTGTGATAACATATTTATAGTTAGCATTGAAAATCCCAGAAGTCTGTTTAGGGTTAGAGATGTAGCATTTGAATACAGAAAGCTTAAAAATCTATTGTAATGACTTTGAGTTTAACGTTTTTATGTGTCTGATACTTTGTTAGATTTAGAGTTGACATTATCTCCAACTTATTGGCTGGTAGTTGTTGATTATGATGAATCAATGGTTTTGAACTTTCTGCACCTGCTGCACTATTATTGTCAACAAAAAGATGTTTTCCAATTCCATTAAAAAATAATTTTTTAGGTGACATCAAAGAATGGAACGGTATTGTGGACATCAAAACAAAAGCATTAGCAAATTTAAAATATTTTGAATTTGCTAAGTTTTTTGCCGAAGAATTTACTTTTTACGAGCCTCAACCAACCAGTGTTATAGCCTTTATTAACCAGTGTTGAAATTCAACTATAAGAGGAGCTGGAAAAGTAGTTGTTGCTAAATGAGCAGATGTTTAACTTGTGTTAGGCAGGTGGCTAATTGATTTGATGAGTTAGACACAGATAAGTTAATTGTTACAAGTATGTCACTTATTATTTTAGTGCCATCCTTTAAACATTCTTCTTGAGTGCCTTTTTATGAATTTTCGAAACAAACAAGTTTTCGAAACCAGCAACTATTTTTGTAGCTCTGTTGACCTGCATATGCTGATTTTTTCAATTGTATTCATAAGAACATAGTTTGTGGCTGTTTCAATTTAGGCTATATTTTAATAAGATTGTTTATAGATTGTGGTTGGCATATTTTTTCTATCTGCCTTTGATTAAGCCATGGCCTACTATAGTGACAGGCTGAGTAAACATACGGCTTTAATAAAAACTGCAGGCGAGTTTTTTTTTATGAAGCATACAGCTTTTTTTTTAATTTCTAATAAACAACGATTTATATGTAAGTCATAAATAAAGATTTTAAAAAAAAAATTGTATAATAAATGCAAAGCACATTTCACTAGGTATAATATAGTAAAAACTCACATTTTATTGTGCAAAAAACTCTAAAATCTATATGATAAAATAACTTTTCTAAATAAAACTACAATTAGTCAACATATATATATATATATATATATATATATATATATATATATATATATATATATATATATATATATATATATATATCCATCTTCAAAGGAACCCATTTTGGGTTCCTTTGAAGATCGTGGGGTATAGAGATGGCAATAGTTGTTAAAAAATATATTGGCAAGGATTCTACAATGTTTTTTTGAAACATTGGTAAATCCATAAAAGTCAGGTACCATCAAAAAACAGTTAGATAAGCTAACACGACAAACAAAAGTGTAAAGATGATGAAATAAAATGTATGAATAAAATATCCAATGGCAAATGTTATCTCCAGGCACACTTAAACCACCACGATTAATCTCTCTGACATAATCTCCAAACTGTTCAAAACAAAATAATGTAAAATATTTTTTATTCAAAAAAAATTTAAACCTAGTGTTTTTGTATTAGATAGAACACATTTAGGGGGTGAGAGCAGATTATTTTCAAAAATGTTGACCCATTAAATATTCGAGGGTCTTGAGGGACCCCTTAAAATATTTTTTATTCAAAAAAAAATTTAAACCTAGTGTTTTTGTATTAGATAGAACACATTTAGGGGGTGAGAGCAGATTATTTTCAAAAATGTTGTTTTTGGGACACCCTAATATATAAGACTCAAACTGATTTATCAAAGACTCAAAGACCTGGTTAATAAAAGAAAAAAGACTGATCAGATGATAATTGGAGGGGTCAGAATGTTCACACAATTTTTTGCAAATTGGAACAACAGATACCATTTTCCATCAGGCAGAAAAACAAGACTTCATCGAGCACTTATTAAATATTTAATAGAGAATTGAAGAGAGTTCTGAAAAACAATTTTGTAAGACTGCAACAGGAATTTTGTCTGGACCACAAGCCATAGAAGAGTTTAATTGAGATATGACTTTAGCAACGGAAGCTGGAGTGATTTGAATGTCTAACAAATGGGTTAACCTGTTTAATTGGTGTAGTGTAGTAAATTAAATAGTCTATAATTAATTCTAAACCAACATAAAAGGCTTTATTCTTCATATAATAATATGTAAACTAAAATATAAAAACAGGTTAGTTTTAGTATACACATAACTAAACTCAACAAGGATAATAATAATTATAAGAATCAGCACATTCTACCATTCTAAATAAACAAAATAAGTAAATAAGTTCAAACTGTTCAAATATAGTCATTTAAATATTTAGGAGGATTCCAGGATCTTCTGAACAACAAGGCACTGATTCTTCAAAAGAAATTCCATTAAGATATTTTTGGAGAGAGAGTAGAAAAGTTTTTGGATAAAGAGGCTCAGGTGAAGGGATTGTATCAAATTCATTGTAATTATTTTTGGAGTTATTATTTCCGTCATTATCACTGATTATATCAGCCGCTGGTGCAAGATGTCTTGTAGCAACAGTGGTCTTGCGTCCATCAGGCATTCTTACATGAGAATATTTACTATTAGCTTCTAAAAGCTCAATCTCTTCTACCAGAGGTTCATATTTGCTGTGTCGAACATGCCTTTTAAGCAATACAGGACCGGAATTAGTTAACCATATAGGAACAGAGTGTCCATTAGAAGAACATCGACTGAATCCAAATAATCGTTCATGAGGTGTAGCATTAGTAAAAGTGCAAAGAAAGGAACGCATTGAATGAAGGACATTGGGTAAAACATGTTCCCAGTTCATGGAAGGTAAATTCTTTGATTTGAGAGCAAGCAAAATTCCTTTCCAAATTATGCCATTGTATCTTTCACACTGACCATTGCCCTGGGGATTATAAGGAGTAGTTCTACTCAGGTTGACACCTCTAGAATTAAGAAAATTGTGGAGTTCTTTAGATATGAAGCAAGTGCCTCAATCTGAATGTATATAAGCTGGCATACCAAATAAAGTGAAAAGTTGAGTTAAACATTTAATAACGGTTGAAGTAGAGAAATCATGACAAGGAACTACAAAGGGAAATCTTGAAAACTTATCAACAACTGTTAAAAAATATTTGTTGCTAGATGAAGACGGAATAGGTCCTTTAAAATCGATGCATAGTCGCTCAAAAGGTTGAGTAGATTTTATTAAGGTGTGGTTAAAATTGCTTACTTATTGCTTAATTGCCTAAATACTATATTTAGGTTTTAATTCAGCACAAATTTGACATGAAGAAATGGTTTTTTTTACATCATCAATTGAAAAAAGTAGATTTTTCGATTTTATAAAATGATACATTCTGGTGATTCCAGGGTGGCAAAGAGATTCATGTAGTTCCTTAAGAGAGGGTCCATTTATAGTTATAGAGCAATAAGATAGAGAGAGGGCAGCAGCAACAAAATTGTTATGTCCAGGGCGATAAACTATTCATAGCTGTAGAAAGAAAGTTCTATCTTCCATCTCAGAATCTTGTCATTCTTAATTTTTCCACTCTTGCTATTGTCAAACATGAAAGAGACAGAGCGCTGATTGGTGACTTGAGTAAAATGCCGACCAACAAGGTAGTGTTTCCATTTTCAAAGTGATTGGACAATAGCATAAGCTTCCTTCTCAACAGAATAATGTTTTTTTTCAGTAGGTGAAAGTTAGCGAGAAAAGAATGCAACTGGTCTTCCAGCCTGATTAAGGGAAGCAGCTATGGCAAAATCGGAGGCATCTGTTTCCACCTCAAATGGTATACTTTCATCAATAGCTTGTAAAGCTGATTGAGAGATTAATTCTTTCCTTTCATTGAAACATTTATTAGCTTCAGTTAATAGTGGAAAGGTAGAAGTTAGAGATAAAGGATGAATTTTGTAAGACAAATTTTTGATATATTGGGAGTAGTATGAGAACATACCAAGTTATCTAGATATACAAAGGTATCTTCTAATTTGTTTTCTTGAATAAACTTATTCATGATTCTTTGAAATTGTGCAACAGCATTAGTGAGGCCAAGAGAAATTTTTTTAAATTGGAAAAGATGTCTATTGGACTCAAAGGCAGTGTAAATACTTGTCACTTTCTAGGAGAGGTATTTGGTGATAAGCACTTTTTAAATCAAATGTGCTAAATAATGAATATTTTGCAATATCGTCTAGAAGGTGAAGCAATCGGTCTACATTCTGGATTTTTAAAGAATCTTTTTTACCATATTTTACCTTTTTTACCACCATAATTGATATAAAGACTTTTGTGCAACTGTAGGAAATCTCTACCAAATATGATTTGTTCACAAGAGTTGGGTATAACCAAAAAGTTAATATTAGAGTACTTCATACCAAATAAAGTGAAGTTAGTTGAAACTTTACCTATAACTTGACAAGATAAGGAAGGATCAGCAATAGAGACTCTTTTATTAGAAGGGAGTATATTAAGTTTTAAAGAGTTACATATTGATTTGCTTATGTGTCAGACCTTCCAGTGTCAAGAAGAGCTCTTACCTTGGCCTTAGCAATAAAGATAGAAACAATAGAGTAGAGTGAGTTGATAGAAGAGCAAGTAATCGAGGCTAAACTTGGTGCATGGAAGTTAGCAGCAGCAGACGTGACAAGGTTCTTTGATGATTTGCATACTTTCTTGAAATACCCTTTCTTACCACAATTGTTACATTCTGCATCTCTGGTAGGACATGATTGTTGAGGGTGACATTTACTTCCACAGATATAACAAAGTCCACTAGGCTTAGTAGAAACTGAAGCAAACTCAGTAATAAATTCAGAATGTTTATTAATTGTAGCAACATTATTATACTCTGTATGTAAATACATTTCATTATTTCTTTGAGCGTTTTCCAATGAATGAGCTTGATTATAGGCCTCAGTAAGTTTAAGAGTAGAGTTTTCTAGTAGTCGTTAGCGAATATGATGAGAGCTTAAACCACTTATAAATGAATCACGAATGTATTCTTCACAATGTTCTGAAGCAGAAACCTGTTTAAAGTTGCAATCATTACTGAGTGTGCGTAAAGCCTGCAAAAACTCATCAATAGATTCTCTGGATGATTGCTTACATGAAGCTAACTGATGTCTGGAAAATAATTCATTTAGGTTTTACAAATAAGTTTTTCAGGATTTCTATAGCGCCATCAAATGATTTAATGTCAGCAATATAGTCGAACACGGAAGGAGATAAATAGTTAATGAGGACATCTAATTTATCTTCTGTTTGTATAGTTTTCATGAAGTTTGTAAAAGTTCTAAACCAGTGTGACCATTCTTTAGAAGCTGATACAGAATTAGGATTGCTGTCAAATCGCTCCGGTCTTAGATATTTATCCATTAAAATATGAAGAATAAATTGTAGTTTAGTAAATTAAATAGTCTATAACTAATTCTAAGCCAACATAAAAGGCTTTTATATAATAAAAGGCTCTTCATATAATAATATGTAAATTAAAATATACAAACAGGTTAGTTTTTAGTATACACATAACTAAACTCAACAAGGATAATAATAATTATAAGAATCAGTACAATTGGAATGGGAGGAAGAGAATGGTCATAAGATTCAAGAGTCAATTTAGAAGAAAAGTTCTTAGCAATTAGTTGTACCTTATCTTTGGGAGAGTTAATAAGATCAGCTCCATAAATGAGAGGTGGAATGACAACGCTGTTGAAGATTTTCCAAAAGTCTCTAGAGCCTAACTTCTGAGATAAGATAAGAGACTTATTGAACTTAGAATGGGGCTAAGCATCTGATAACAACTTTTTACATCGATTTCTTGTAATAATAAATAGTTGTTTGTTCTCAAGAGAAAAAATTATACTTCACCTTTTTGTGGAGCTGCTATATCTAATTGATTACAATATATATATATATATATATATATATATATATATATATATATATATATATATATATATATATATATATATATATATATATATATATATATATATATATATATATATATATATATATATATATATATATATATATATATATATATATATATATATATATATATATATAGATAGATAGATAGATATTTATATACATATATATATATATATATATATATATATATATATATATATATATATATATATATATATATATATATATATATATATATATATATATATATATATATATATATATATATATATATATATATATGAAGACCTCAGTAGAAAAACCGGCGTAGTCACATTTTTCTGATTTTGAGAAAATCAATTTTTAAAGTTTAAAACGCTTTTTAAAGTTTCTATTATACTCAAAAAAATGTGATTTTAGGATTTTTATATTGATTAACTATATTTATATCAAATTATTTAATTAAAAAAAAAAAAAAAAAATTAATATATTTTTTTAAGAAATTGGAAACATTTCCCTGGCGTAATTACTATTTTTAACTACCCTCTTAACGTAAATAAAAACAATTTCGGACCCAAAATGTTCATAAACCTCTTGCTTGTCTAAAAAAAAAGCCTCCCAAAAACTTAAGGGGCTTTAAATGAAGATAGACCACATTGCTAGCTTTTCTTATTTATCCTACTAAAACTAATTAGGAAGTTGAAAATCGGATGTGTAGTAAGTTTTTTCAATAAAAACAAGCAATACAAAACTATTGAGAAACAACCATTAAAAGAAAATTATTTAATCTGTATCTGAAATTTCTGATTCGGAATCTGGTGTTCCTGTGTTAGTAGTGACTAGATTATCAAAAAAACTATGATTATCAGGTTTGCAAAGGCGCTTAAGAACCTGTAGGTCATTATATTTGGCAGCATTTATTGGCAAAACTGTTGGATAGAGATTATACTGACTTAGAGCAGTGTCTTTTTAATTCTTTCGTCGACGTTTTACCAACACAGTATTTTCGATATTGCCATTCCAGTTGTTACGATAGAGAAGCAATGAAGGATGAATATCTTGAAAAACAAGTTCTTTGACTGGTCGAGTTTTTATCGGACATGTGCACTTATAATATTGTTTTAAGAAGTCCGAAAATCTCAAAAAATGTATAATAAAAAATGTATTTAAAAAGTTCACAACATTAAAAGGTGAAGGTTTTTTTCGACAATTCTTGAAAACCTGACGCCAATCCTCTGGGATTTCAACATCAGCCTTTATATTAACATTTACCATGTCACGATCACATTCCATATAAGAATGACCTCTTATGGGAAATGAAACTTTAATACACCTAAATCTTTTTTGATAGTGGACCATCCAATGCAAGAAACGAAACACAGTGTAGTTTTTATTCTGTCCTGCACATCCATCACAAAAGAAATGTAATTCAGAAACGTTGTCAGAAAGATGATTAATAATAAAATGATAAAGCATAGAGCAAACATCATCAGCTCCTTTTTTTCCTACTGTTTCATCACTTGATAGGATGTGAATATTAAATGAAAAAAATTTAAGCTGCCTTCAGTAATACACATCATTAGTGGATTTATTAGGCAATGACAAATTCTTCTGAAAATCAAAAGCAATAGCTTCAAATGTGTCTGAGATTTTTGCTCTATTTTTTGCATCTGATTTTCTGCTATAAAATAAAGCTGCCTTTCTTGTGTGAAGCTCATGCTCTGTTTCAAGATCTTTCTTTATTTTTTTAAGTTTGATAATGTCTTCATCGACGGCATTTAAAAGCTCTTGGTCATTGTGTTTTATATTTACAAAGAACTCATCACAAGCCAAGCAAGTGTCTTTTTGTGGAAAACCAAACCCAATGTTAAAATTATTGTTAAATATTACTCTATATGTTTCATATCCTACTTTAACTGTTGGGTAAGCAAGTTTTAAAAGTTCAAACATTTTGGAGACATTCAGATTTTCAGATAAATAAATTTTTTTAGTTTTTCCAAGAGCATAATGAGACGACCTTCCTCTAAAAGAAGATAAATGTTTTCGGATAGCTTCTCTGTCACTTTCTGATAACTTGTGCGGTCGATTTTTATGCTTTCCTCTACCGTCAATTGGAGGGTGACCTAAGGGAACAAAATTACAATCATTATTATATGAATCATAGTAATAAATATAATCATTAATAAGTAATTAAAAAAAATTATAAATTATATTTCTAAAAAGATCTACTAACCAGTTGTAGCAATTGATTTCCGTATTGATTCAATTCTAGATTTTGTTATTCCAAACAAAGACATCATAGCTTTAATGCAAACCGGTACTTCAACAGCTGCTTGTGCTCTTTGCACCCTAACGCTATAAGAATATGAAAAATTATGTAAATATTCTTTATCTTTTTCCTGTCGTGATCTTCGTCTTTTGATATTGTGAATTTTTATTAATGTGGCTAAGTATGCGTCCTGACTATCTTTAGATAAATATTCGTTAAAGTTTTTAATTAATTTGTTTCTTTCTTCAACAGTAACAACCTCAAAACATGCCAGTCTTTTGCATTTGCAGTCTGTTCCACTAATGTGACTTGATAAAATGTGCATTTTTTTTCTATTTTTTAAATTAACATTAATCTTCCTTTTTCTTGATTTTTCTGTTACAACAGGACAATCGTTGCTCGCCTTTATGCTTATTATGTTTTCTTTTCTTTTCCCGCATAATTCAACCAATTATTACGGATTCTAGTAACCACGTGATTTTTACAACATTCAAAACTACGGACATAGCTGTTTGTTCCAAACTTAATGCTGGAAATCGCTGATTATTCCATTGGGATCTGTTTCATTTTATCCTCTTTAAAGAGGACTGGGATGTTTTTTTCATTAGTTTTTTAAAAAAAAAAAATGAAATAAATCATACTTAATCGAAAAATAGTAATAACTCAAATTTTTTTAAAATGTGACATCGCTGGTTTTTTCACTGAGGTCTTCATATATATATATATATATATATATATATATATATATATATATATATATATATATATATATATATATATATATATATATATATATATATATATATATATATATATATATATATATATATATATATATATATATATATATATATATATATATATATATATATATATATATATATATATATATATATATATATGCTATTACTTAATGATAGTAATATTATTTGTCAGATTTCGATAAAGTAAAAGTCTACCAACTAATATCAGATGACTTACTGCTGATATACCTGTACCATGAAAGTCAGGATGTACTTTGTTTAATAATTCAAGCTCATTGGGTTATGACCAATGCTCTTGTAATAAAACAAAATTGCAAATACTAGAAAAAAACTTGAATTGCAAACAGGGCCAGGTTTTGTCACTCACCAAAGAGGGGGCTTTAAAAAAAAAAGTTTCAGGGGGCACAGGGGGGGGCTACTACAGCCTTGCCCCCCTCCCCCCCTTCCGCCTCCCTAAATCCACTATTGATTACAAAAACACTATTTTAAAGAACAGCAGTTGAAGGAGCATTGTGGAGCTAATGTAGTAGAAAATTTTCCATTACATCATAAGCTCCAACATAAGTTTCAACAGAAATATAATAAAAGTTAGTAACAGTTGCATGCCAAATTTTCGATCAATTATTAATTTACACAACCAACAAATTTTGTGCAACTAACTCACCACTTATTAAAAAATCTTCAACTGCATTAGGAAAACCACATGCCAGTTAAATAACCAAGTCTATTAAATGATGTTGTATATAAAGCCACTCTAGCATCACCTAATCCAAGTCTTACGGAAAAATCTTACATCAGTATTAGTGAAAACACATTCAAGCTTAGGTTTGCAAACCACCTTGAACCCTTAAATGCAATCAGGTATAGAAATAACACAGAACTTTCCAAAGAAATCTTGAAACATAAAGATGCAGGCAACATGCCTATAATCAAGTGAAACCAATTCATGAAGATGCCAACTATATTTCAACCAATATGCAGGTTTGAGATTGATAAAACTAAATTGTGTATGTAAAAGTTAAATAAAAGTGGTGACAATATACTTCCTTAACGAACACTATTAACAACTCCAAAACAATTTGATTTCGTTTCCTGCCACCTAACAGACATTTGTTGATTACTATACCAAAATGCAAGCAAACAAACAAGCAAGTCATTATCTAGTAATTTCTTAAACAACAGCCAGTAATTAACACTGTCAAATGCTTTATCAAAATCTATAAAACAAGCAAGTACATGTAGATGTAAAAGACAGATGGTAAATAAATGTACTTAATGCATAAATTTAAAAAAAATACTAATTAAAAGCTGCAAACATTTCCATTCCCTTTATGAAGTTGAGGTTATATTTTTCATTGTTAGTTGGGTTAAACAATTTAAAAATTACTCCTTCAATATATTAGAAATATTACTATTACCCATAGTGTCTCTAACACTAGCAACAAAATTTACTGCATTATTGTTACTGATCTTATACACATTGTTCCAAAACTTTCTCGAATTTCCACTGTTCAAATTTTTTGCACATAAATCAGTTTAAATTTGTTTATTATGATGTTTACAGTATCTAAAAGCTAATTTAAAAGTAGCATGAGATCATGTTTTCAAAAAATGTCAACCTGTTTCTTCTTGCCTTGAAAAACTCACTGCTTAAATGTATTTCTTGCAAAGTCGTGTTTATCTTTAGTTGTTTCAACCTGGACTAATATGTTCATGACTTTTATGTTTAAAATTTAAAGACTACATAGTATTTATGATGTTGTTGTAAATTCATTATCCTAAGCTGTATTGCAGCCATTGGGTATATTTTCAGTAGGTAGATAGAATTGTATATATACAGATTTCAATAAAAATGGTTTATGGTCTTATGCAATTACATTATTTAAAATTGATATAGATATAATTAGATTATCAATAATTGGACTGCATTAAATGTGACCAGAAAGAATTAGATCTATCATCATTGACATATGTACAGGCATTATCAAGGCAATTAATATCAGATTTAATCAGTTTATTTTTTAAAGCAAGAAAACTCTTCATAAAATTTTGACCCATTATAACAGTTAAAATTGGCAGCAATAACTATGTTCTGTGTACATCAGTTTCCACTATAAGTGATTTTATTTTTAAACATATATCCATACAATTATGAAGGCAATGTTCATTATAATTTTTTGTCATGTATACATTTTCTAGCAAAATCAGCCTAATACTTGCAGATAATTTTAAAGAAGTGATTCAAGATTTAATGATAGTAATATTATTTGTCAGATTATTTCGATAAGGAATTTTCAAAGGAAAAGCCTCCCAATTAATATCAGATGATATTAATTGGTAGGCTTATATGATAATATGATAATATGGTAATGACCAATGCTCTTGTAATAAAACAAGAGCATTGGTCATTACCATATTATAATAATAAAATTATTATAATATGGTAATGAAATGTAATAAAATTGCACATACTAGAAAAAACATTAATCGCAAACAGGGGCAGGTTTTGTCACTCACCAAGGAGGGGGCTAAAAAAAAAAGTTCCAGGGGGCATAGGTGTTGCCCCCCCCCCCAAAAAAAAAAAAAAAACCCACCACTGATTACAAAAACACTATTTTAAAGAACAGCAGTTGAATGAACAAATAGATTAACTGTTGCTATCAGCCATTTTTGGGTTCAAAATATCTACATACAAATAGACACTTAAGCCGAGCTTCAGTAGAGATTAAACAAGCAATTCTGTTTTTTAACTGAGAGTAATCCACAGATACAGAAATATAAAATGAGGAATAACGACTAAACTTGGAATTTAATTTTTCACACTTTACAGAGCCATCATTTTCAATTTTTAAAATATCATAAGCGCAATTATCTGTTGTAGAAGGATCTTATTGAGATAAAAATATCAATATATTGTTTAGATAGTTTATCTGAAGAGATTAGTTTGAGTCTATTATTAGAGTCAGATGTACCTAAAATGTGTTTTTTTGAATTGAGGACTTATTGGCTACAGGTAGATTATGTGCGCTCCCTTTAACAATGTTCTTATAACAACAACCATTGGCATTAATGGTCACCCTGTAAATTTAACAAGTTTATTGCTAGTAGAAGGGGTTTCAGTATTATAAATGATATCAGGGCTAATAGAATTGTTGGCTAATGATCATGTTGGATTTTAGTGCTAAAAGATTCTTTATAGCTCATTGTACTTTTGTCTCATTTATTTTATAAAAAAGATATAAATAAAGATTGTTATAAATTGTTTGACTTGTTGTTGTAAACTTTTTTACTTCAGATTGAAGATAGGTAACCTCCTCCTCCTGAACCTGAAGCTAAACACTGATATCAATGTGATTTATACCAACAGGAGGTAGGGGAGATAAATTGATAGCATAAAAATTTGGTAATTTACTTGTTGGGTCTAGAAGCACATTTAGCATATTCTCTACAGATTTTTTTGGATTTATCATTCCCACTTCATTTCATGATATCCCTTTCATGATATCCCTTATCATTTCCACTTTCATGATATCCCTTATCATTCCCACTTCATTTCATGATATCCATTTCATGACACCCCTTATTAGGATATAGTTTAGTATTTATGGCTTTAGCGTCAAATATTTCCTCTTCCTTGTAAAAATCACATATGACTTGAACATTGTCATCAAAACTTAAAACATCTTATTTATTTTTTGAGAAACACAATTACTCACTTCGCACATCAACCATTACATTGTTATCAGTATCATCAGCAGTATCCATAGTTGTACAAATTTTGGTGGGAGGGTTACCACACTAAATAACAGTGGATTACCTCCCTCTTCTTCTTATTAAATTTTTAATTTCTTTATTAACACAAAAACTATAAAAAGTTTTGATGTGTTTTTTCTGTACATATATCTGTATATATATATATATATATATATATATATATATATATATATATATATATATATATATATATATATATATATATATATATATATATATATATATATATATATATATATATCAGGGTGGTAACCAGGAATAAATTTAATACAGCGTTTTAACAAAATTGGGAATTAGTCAAAATATTTCCTGATCATCCTCCCCCTCCCCAGAGATTAAAATGTGTTACGGTGTTGTATGGGATCCTTTTCTTCTAATCTTTTTTCTTTTACTCCACTTGAACGCTGCATACATTGATTGGACAACAAAAATAAAATAAAATACCATCTGTAACATTTATTAAAGATGAATATGAAATCCACAAAAAATTCAAAGTAGTTTCACAACGATAAGGTAAATTAAACTTCCAAAGATATATTAATAATTATATATTCTTCTATTATAAAATAATCAGTTTATATTAATTAATTATTATTAAGAATAATATATTTGATTTATTTCTAATCATTTCATTTTAAGATTATTTTAAATATATATATTTCTTTTTTATTGGTGGGCATTAAAGGATGATTTTTATGGTAATATAGAGAATTTTGTTCAATGAACATCTCTGCGAAAAAGAGCCAATGATATTCTACTTCTTATTATTTAAATTCTGCTTGAAGTCCTTTTTGGACAAACCCTTACGCTATCATGTAATAAATTGTGTCATCAAGAGAAATATTTTAAAAATAGAAAATAAAAAAGGTTTTGAAAATATTAATCACTAACTAATAAATTTCATATTTCACATTTGTTGCAAGTTCAATTTTATAATTAATAATAATTTACTCTATAAATAAAACACAAACTACACAAAAATAAAAAAATTACAAAAATAAAACAAAGTCTGAGTAAAAACTACAACAAATGTTGTTTAAAAATTAAAGAATATTTAAATTTTATTAATTTTAAATTATTAAAGAATATTGGTTGCAAGCGATTACACACTATCGCTTCAACGAAAAATACCAATAATTATTTTTTTAATGATAGTCATAAAATGTTATTATGACTATTGTTTATTCAAACATTTAAACTTGCTTATTAAATTTTAAACTTATAAATTCAAGCTTCTTTTCTTGTTTTTTAAATTTCTAGTACCAATTTATTGTAATAAAAAAAACATTTTTGTTATTAAAAGTATTTAATTTACGTTTTAATATATGTATTTAATTTACATTTTAAAGTCAAATAAGTCAAACAAATAAGTAATTTAATTTTTGCAGTAAGGCTTAATAAGTTATTTAATTTTTCAGCCATAAAAGAGCAAAACTTGTAGAGAAAAAGCATTTGTAGGTGTTAAACCAAAAAAAATTTGTTACTTTTTTAGATTGTACTATAATTCTTGCTAACTATTTTATATAATATTTGCTGCTGTTGGAACTCATTGCTAAGAATTTGAGAAATTAATTTTATAAGCAAGTTGCCGAGAAAATCCCTAAAATCGCTTGGAAAATCCCAATTCTCAAGAAATTTCTTTCAAGAAACATTTTCATAGTTAGGCAATCATGTAATTAAACCAATAACAGCAATTTTATTTCAAGTTTTACACAATAATTAAATTAGAATTTCTCATGTTATTTTTCTATTTGTTTTTAATAATAATTAATTTTAAATAATTATTAGAATTATTAATAAACTTTAATTTGGCGAACGTTATTTGGAGAATGGGAAGTTCTAACATTAAATTGAGAATTTTAATTTTATGAGCATTTGCGAATACTGCATTTGACGGGTCCCCACAGGGCTAGTTTACACCCTGTATATATATATATAAATATAAATATATATATAAATATAAATATAAATATATATATAAATATAAATATATATATATATATATATATATATATATATATATATATATATATATATATATATACATATATATACATATATATATATATATATATATATATATATATATATATATAAATATATATATATATATATATATATATATATATATATATATATATATATATATATATATATATATATATATATATATATAAACAAAAGTCAAAATAAGTGTTGAACATTAACGCCCCACTGTCCAACACTTATTTTGAGAATAGGACTGTTTTTGAAAACCTGAATTATGGGGGCAACAACCATCGTTCATTTTTAATGAAATGAACAATGGTTTGTTCCCTTCCTCCATCAGGTCTCAAAAATGGTTTGAGGGGCAACAATGTCTGACACTTATTTTGGCCTCTGTATGTTGGAAACAGGGAGCCTGTTTTGGCCTCTATATGTTGAGAACAGGGAGCATTAACCATTTAAACTTTAGTAAAGTATTAAAGTATAAATAAATGTAGCAGTCTGCCTTTAGTTACCAATTTTAAATTTAACGAACCCAGTATCAAAATACCATAATTAAGAACTTTGATGTTATTAAGTTTATATTTTTACATAGTTGACATGGTTTTTATGATTATTCATCTTTTTTTTTTTTTGATTGCGTTGTTTTATTTATTGTTTTTTAAAATTAATATATATATATATATATATATATATATATATATATATATATATATATATATATATATATATATATATATATATATATATATATATATATACATATATATATATATATATATACATATATATATATATATATATATATATATATATATATATATATATATATATATATATATATATATATATATATATATATATATATATATATATATATATATATATATATATATAAAGACCCTTGCAACAATGTCAAAAAGTTTTTCCATTTTGTTGACATTTAAAAATTTAAATGCAAGACCAAAAAATTTTTTATTTTTATTATTTGATAGCAGCACTCCATTGCGAGTCAGGTTATTATGACAACACAGAAACGTTGAATGAAAGTCAAAAGTAATCAAAAGTGATGTATTTTGTTGTCAAAAGAATCATATTTTACCTTTCGTACTCTCAAACCCAACAATTTATAGAACTTTTATATTTATAGAACAATTTATATATATATATATATATATATATATATATATATATATATATATATATATATATATATATATATATATATATAAATATATATATATATATATATATAAATATATATATATATATATATAAATATATATATATATAAATATATATATATATATATATATATATATATATATATATATAAATATATATATATATATATATATATATATAAATATATATATATATATATATATATATATATATATATATATATATATATATAATAAATATATATATATATGTAAATATATATATATATAAATATATATAAATATAAATATATATATACATGTATATATATATATATATATATATATATATATATATATATATATATATATATATATATATATATATATATATATAAATTTTTACATTGTTCTTTTAAAATATTTTTTTGACAACATTTAAAACGTTTTTTATTTTTTTTATTTTACAGCTAAAGACAATTTGTGCAAAACAGACAGAATTTTTAGTTGGCATAAAGCTGAGTAAAAATATGTTTTGAACATATTTTTACACAGTAAGCTGTTTTTAAAAAAATTTACACGCAAGACAAAACATTAAAATATACATATGCATATGTATGTACATTTATAATATGTAAATATGCATATGACAATATTTGAAAACATTATTTTCTCAAAGTTGTTACAACCTGCTGCCACACTTTAACTCTAAAATAAAGACCTTGATAAACAAGATTTCTGAGCAGAGAAACAAGTTAATCAAAAAAAGAATCAATAATTTAAATTATTAGTGAGCAACAGTTTTGAGTTTTAACTCATAACTAAAGTTTATGCAGTTTTTATTTCACATACTTTGCAATATATTTAGAATGTTATTATTTAATATTACAAAAAAAGTAATTTTATAACTCAAATGATACCTTTTGATAAATTTCTGAAGCAAGCTGAGCAATAATTTTTGCTTTCTGGATGTCCATAAGAGTCACAATTTTTAGTTAAGCACTTGAATAAAGGGTTTTCCTAATTAAAAAAAAAATTGTTTTCAAGACTAGAAAAATCTTTGAGAATAATATTTTAGTATTTTAAGTATTTGATTTATAAATATAAATATTATATTAAAAATATTTTGCATACCAAACTTCTATCTTTATAAGAATTCATTATTTCAACACACTGTTAGCATATTTGGGCAAAATTTGAAAATACTGTGTGTGAGTTAAACGGTGTTAGTATGTTATTCACATTGAAGAAGTATGAACTTATTAATGAACAATTGATAAATTCATATAACTGACTCAACAATTAACGTTGTTTAGAATAAGCTTTAGAATAAGTTAAAAATTAAATTTTTTTTTTGAAAGATTTAATATTTAATTATTTAAAAAAATCAAATTTGAGAGTCAGGAAATTTTAGCAAGTAATATATGCATCTCATGTGTGAGACACCTAAGTTTGTCTGTGTGTTACGTTGACATTGTGTCCGTGTTGTGACATTGAATTTGTGTCCGCCGTCATAGAAAATTTTGGAAAATATGCTGCTCATGTGTAAAAAAAAGCGATAAAGAGAAGCAACCTTAGGTGATGCTAATTTAGCAATCGATTTTATATATGGTTTCCATAAAATGTCAGTAAAAAAAACGATAATCCAAGAAGACGTAAAGAGGAGGACTCAGTGAGAGACGTAAAGAAAAAGACTTAGTGAAACTCAGTGAGAGATTAACTATTATTGATGGCGAAAAATTAGGTCTAAAAAAATTGAGTAAAATGTCATTAATATCTAAAATAAATTTTGAATTGCCGCTCAAGCCATTCTGGCTGACATTCATTCATTCAAGCTGACAAGTGTTTGGTGGAGGGAGGGAGAAAGAGTGCCGCCGGGTGTCAGGTTGCCCTGCCAAATTAAGAAAAGGCAACTTTTGTAGTCCACTTTATTGTCATACGCTCTGACAGGTACACATAGAGCTGTGCATCTCCCAATTCTACACCTCCCATGGTGCGATTGTAAAGTTCAACAACATTAGGGGTGGAATGCAAGAAGCGAACTTGAGTCAAGCTCGACTTGAACTTTACATTGCAACCAATAGCGACAGAGTATGGGTTTTCCCCTCAAAGAATACTCTGCCGCTATTGGTTACAAAGTAAAGTTCAAGTCGAACTTGACTCAAGTTTGCATATTACATTTTACCCTAGGCTTCATTAGTAATGAAGCCTAATTTAACATACAAAGCGATTTTAATATACGCGCAAAAGCCTCTCTTTTAAAGTCAGCCAATCATATTGCGCATATCTCTGTCTATTTAGCTTAGTCTGTAATTTTGTAATTAACAAAATTTCTCGAGTGCCGAATACAACGGGAGGTGAGAATAAACGGGTGGGTGGGAATTTTAATCAAAATCTAATAAACGAGGGGGGGGGGGGTTAATATACGGAAGGGGGGTAAATTTTTTTCTGATATTTAATAAACGTGGGGGGGGGGGAGGAGGAACCCCCATTCCCCTCTCCCTCCCCCCCCCCCCCCCCGTTTATTCTTCATGCAAGCTATGCATGTTCAAGTCAAATGCGCATCTGACTTGCGGCATTTTATAACAGCTGTTAGGGTAGGGTTAGGCAGTTTTATCATAATTTCAATAGGATTTAATATGCTAATATAAGTTTTATACTTTGCAAAGTATACAGTATAAACTTGTATACAGCATATTAAATCCTATAATTAAAACCAGAGAAATAAACTAAAAGTTCATTTTTAGCAAATCGAGATTTAATAGGTCGACAATTTGTAAAACCTGTTTACACTGAAAGTTTTTGTTTTTATCGGTGACTGAAAATTATTTTCAAATTTTTAAGGCCGATTTTCACTTAATTTTTTTTTTTTACTTTTGAGATATATAATTTTTTTGTTGATAACAAGTAAAAATTAATAATCGGGGGGTCTTAATAAGCTTAGGGTGGGTGGGAAATATATCCAAAAATTAATAAACGGTGGGGGGGGGGGGACATTTATTAGGAACTCGAGAGTAAGCTAAATAGACAGAAATATATATATATGTATATATATATTTTTAATTCACCTCCTCAAGGCCGAGAAAGCCACTACAGACGACTTATTTGTGGCTGTAACCCTCTCTCAACTCTATAACTCCGAAACACTCCGAAATATGCTTTATATGATTGGCTGACTTTAAAAGAGAGGCTTTTGCGCGTATGTTAAATTCGAAACAAAATAGTACTGTAGAAAGTAGAAAAAAGAAAAAAAATTTATAGAAACATATTATATATCATTGGAAAGATAACTTTATCTGCTTTTTAGTTGTGTATCTTTCACGTTTTTTAAATTGAGCAAAAAAAAAATGCCAGATCAAAATTTTAATTAGAGGATTTTTGCTAGCCTATAAAATTTTTTTTTAAACAGGAATTGCAGCGCCGGTATTTATATGGAATATTTTTTTTAAAATACATTAATTATTTATATTACATTATACACTTAATTTTAAAAATTAATTAAAAAAAAAAAATTACAAAGCTCGTTGTTTTATTTTGTTTACAAATATTCGCTAATTTAAAATCTACGAGTTTAAGATTTTAACTAATTACTTTGGGGCAGCAGTTATATAAAAGCTCAAACCTTTTCTTTAGGTAATTTATTCAAACGACTATAAAGAGATTATAAAAGTAAATTACTATGAGAGAAAACTAATGTGAAAACTTTGATTTTAACGTTTTTACTGTTTACGGAAAGATAAAATATGAGGTTTTTAGCCATTTATTGAATATTTTGATGCTGTAAACATGGTAGCTTTTTATTTTTTAAAAAAAAGAGGTACTTTTGGAATGTAAAAAATTAACACATTTGTTTCACCTGTTTTCATGACGCTGCCCCGTCGTGTTTTATGTATTTTAATCAGGTATCTTAATCAGGAAACATGTTGAATCTCTTTTAAATATATGGAATTGTCTAACAATAAATAGTAACAATAAATTGTCTAACAATAAATAGTAACAATAAAAAGTTTTTAATATTGATATAAGCTGATATTAAATTTTCTTTATTTTGTGGCATTCTTGTAAATATAATTTAGATGTAAATGTTTTCTAGATATATCATTGGCCCTAATAAAGTTTCCTTTTATTATTATTATTATTATTATTATTATTGCTATTATTATTATTATTATTATTATTATTATAATATTTTTAATACAATAAGAGGTGGATTCTATGTCATCATGCACTGACTCTTCCTTTAAATACTTTATTTAAATTTTGTCCTGGGCTATGTGCTGACTTTTAACTATTTTAATTAAATGTATTTTCTTGTTACTAATTCTTTTTCCTTTCTTTGTACCTTGTACAGTAAATAAGTGTTAATTTTATTAATATTGCTAAAGTCTTTTGTTAAGTAATTTAGCTCCTGTTACACTTAATCGCTTTAATCCAAAGCTCTTTATTGAGTTTCTAATATTTATTAAATAGTCTTTAATTTGTATGAACATAGTTTTCATTGTTGGATGACAATTTGCAATTATCTGTAATTTTCAGTATGTGTTTCTCTTCTGCTAATTAGAGATTCTAAACTTGATTAAAAAAGTGATTTAAATAATGATTAAGCATGAGTATCTCTTAGCACATATCATTCTTGCTGCTTTGTTTTCTATAACATCTATTTTTATAAGGTAAGTTTTTGCAGTTGATAAGTAGAGAGACCTTCAGTATTCTAATTTACTTCTGATAAGTGCAGTATATGACATTGTTAGTTGTTCTTTTGGATGTAATAAGGATGTTTTTGCTAAAAAACTTCTTCTTCCTTTGCTAAAAAACTTCTTCTTCCTGTCATCAGTACTATCTAATATCAGTCATGCCTATAGTAATTTTCTCATATAGTTGGAGGTGTCTTAATTACTGTATTAGCTCACCTGTAATCTACGTTATATGTATGTTTGTGTTCTGTCTAAACCTCTGGCGCGGTGTTCACTCACCCGTAAGTTACTTTATGTTCTTTATGTATGTCTGTGTTCTGTCTGAACCTCTGGTGCGGTGTTCGCTCACCCGTAAGTTACTTTATGTTTATGTTTATGTTTTTTATGTTTTTTTATGTATGTTTGTGTACTGTCTGAACCTCTGGCGCGGTGTTCGCTCACCCGTAAGTTACTTTATGTTTTTTATGTATGTTTGTGTTCTGTCTGAACCTCTGGCGCGGTGTTGACTCACCCGTAAGTTGCTTTATGTTTATGTTTATGTTTGTTTGTGTTCTGTTTATACTCTAATGCAGCGTGAGCTCAGTAACTAACTACTTACTCCAACTACAAAACCTACATTCACCTTAGACTCCTGTATTTTGTTAGCTGCAGTGTTTTCCTAATGCACTTCCAAAATATCATGCCTGGTTTTCTCAAAGTACTGTTGCAGGAAGTAACTCCTTTTAACTACTCCAGGTCAGGTCAGGATAATCAAGACCAATCTTGCTACTGGTATCACGTAACCCAGTACCAACTGCCACAAACCCTGCTGCCTTGCAGAGTGTGCTCTTCTTAGGCTAAGGCTAGGAGAAATAAACTCCGACTAAAAATTCCCCTGCCTTGGGGCTCTTGGTTGAGTAAAGGCTAGAGATGGTGCAGAAAATTGCATTAAACTGAGTTTTAGAGCTGTTTAGGAACAGCTCTAAAACTCAGTTTAATGGTTTGAGGCCGGCTGGTAGTAAGGTTTCCCGAACTCTGTGGTAGCTCTCAGAGAGGCTGATTCCATCAACAGCTGCAAAATATCAGAGTATTAACAGTGCCATGTTGCGCATGGATGGTGTCCTTGTTAATGCTTTTGGTGTGCATTGTCAAGGCCACATAAAGAGCCCTATGTCATGGCTTAGGGTTAATTAACAGGACTAAGACAACTGCATAGCTCATTGATTAGGAGGCTGTGCTCTATCTATGAATGAGTCAAGTTCTCATTAAACCCAAATCATGACCAAAATAACCAAGAATTTAAAACCAAAAAAACCATCCCCACCACCTAAATATTTTAATATATCTTTTACAAATATTCGCGGTCTACGAAGCAACTTTCCATCAGTTGAGTCTTACCTCCTGCAAAATTCACCAGACTTGCTTGCACTCAGTGAAACAAATTTAAATTCTGCAGTTCCTTCTTCAGATGTCAGTGTTGATGGGTACTATCCTTTGATTCGTAAAGACTCCAATAGTCACCTGCTAGGTTTAGGGGTATACATACGCATTAATTCCCCTATTTGGTGTAAAATCAGGTTCGAATCCTTTGACCATTCTTTTATGTGCTTTCGCCTAGCACCTCTTCACTCTATCACCTTTCTCTTTGTTCTTTATCGTTCTTCTTCTTCCCATGATTGCACTCTCTTAGATGTTATCTCTGATCAAATTGACCATGCCCTCTCTCTTTATCCCTCTGCCAATATTGTTGTTGTTGGTGATTTTAATGCCCATCACACTGAATGGCTTGGCTCTAAAACCACTGATCCTGCTGGTACTAAAGCCTTTAACTTCTGCGTTTCTCAATCTCTTACTCAGATAGTTAACTTTGTGACTCGTTTTCCTGACAACCCTAATCATTTACCTTCACTCCTTGACTTATGTCTTGTCTCTGACCCTAGCTTATGTTCAGTTTCTCCCTTTTCTCCCTTAGGTGGTTCTGACCATGCAATGATCTCTATAAATCTTTCTTCTCGTACTTCTTTTTTGGGCTCACCTTATCATCGCACCACCTACTACTACCCTAAAGCTGACTGGGATTCTTTTCGTGATTTTCTTCGTGATGGTCCTTGGGCTGATGTTTTTTCTCTCTTAGCTGACAAATGCGCCTCTTACATAACCTCCTGGATTCAGGCTGGAATGGAAGCTTTTATTCCTTCGCGTCGGTTTCAAGTCAAGCCTCATTCTACTCCATGGTTTTCTCATTCTTGTGCGGCTATATTATCCAATTGTAATCATTTTTTTCATCTTTTTCAAAAGAACAACTCTCTTGAGAACAAACGGCTATTTATTATTGCAAGAAGTCGATGTAAAAAGGTGCTTTCTGATGCTAAACTCCATTATTCTCAGTTCACTAAATCTCGCATCTTATCACAGAAGTTAGGCTCTATAGACTTTTAGAAAATCTTTAACAGCATTTTTAACAAGGGTAGATCTAACATTCCATTTCTCATTCATGGAACTGATCTTATTACCTCTCCCAAGGATAAGGCAGAACTATTTGCAAAGAACTTTTCTTCTAATTCCACTCTTGAATCTTATGGACATTCTCTTCCTTCCATTCCAGTCAAACAGGTTGACCCATTGTTAGACATTCAAATTACTCCGGCTTCTGTTTCTAAAGTCATATCTCAATTAAACTCGTCTACAGCTTGTGGTCCAGACAACATTCCTGTCACAGTCTTGCAGAATTGTTCTCCAGAACTTTCTTCAATTCTCTCTAAACTATTTAAGGTTTCGACAACGTTTGGCATGTTGATCTTCTCCATAAGCTTGCTTCATATGGTGTTTCTGGGAAAGTTTTTGAGATTATCAAATCATTTCTTTCTAACCGGTTTATCAAAGTCATCCTTGAAGGCCAACACTCTTCTTTATTTCCAGTAACTTCTGGGGTTCCCCAAGGTTCCATCCTGGGCCCTGTTTTGTTTCTTATCTACATAAACGATCTTCCTGACAACCTTTTATCTAAAGTAGCTCTTTTTGCTGATGACTCAACTTTATACTCCTGTTTTGACAAAAAGTCTTCTCTTTTCGATCGCCTAGAACAAGTAGCTGATCTTGAATCCGATCTCACTTCAGTAATTGATTTGGGTTCACAGTGGCTTGTGAATTTCAACTCTAAAAAAACCCAGTTGCTTACTGCAAACAACTACCGTAATATGGTCAACATTCCTATATTAATGAATGGCAATCCTCTTACTGAGTCGTCCTCTTTACGTCTTCTTGGATTATGGCTTACTACTGACCTTTCATGGAAACCATATATACAATCGATTGCTAAATTAGCTTCTGCTAAGGTTGCTTCTCTTTATCGTGCTCGCCATTTCCTTACTTCTGATTCCATTCTCTACCTCTACAAATCTCTTATTTGTCCCTGTATGGAATACTGTTGTCATAATTGGGCTGGTTTTTCTAACGATTCACTTTCTCTTCTTGACAAGGTCCAAAAACGCATTGTAAATGTTGTTGGACCTGGACTATCTGCTAAGCTTGAACCTCTTTCCCATCGTCGTAAAGTTGCATCTCTTTCTCTTTTCTACAAATACTATCATGGTCACTGCTCAAAGGAGTTATCATCTCTAGTTCCATCAACTAAAATTCATTCTCGTTTTACTCGTCATTCAGCTAAGTCTCATTCGTTTACTGTATCTGTCCCTGCATGCTCTAAAAACTTTTATTCATCTAGTTTTTTTCCCCGCACTTTAATCCTTTGGAACTCTCTCCCATCTTCATGTTTTCCTGACTCATACAACCTTTAACTTTTCAAGTCTTCTGTCAACCGTTTCCTTGCTCTATAACTCTGTTCTTTTTTTTCCTAGTAACTCCCAACTTAATAGTGGTTGCTTGCAGCCTTGTTGGGAGTGAATGCAAATAAAAAAAAAAAAATTTTAGTGGTTGTTTTATTTTGTTTTATACTTTGATTGAAAAAAGATTTATGAAAAAACAATAAATTATATAAAAAAAGATTAAATTCTACTTTTTAAAAATATATAATAGTAGTAGTTGAAAATAAGCGAAATACACAAAAAGTTGAAAATTAAAAACGCAAATTTTAGTTTTTAAGAAATGCAATTTTTTCGGATCTCTCCTTAACTACACTGAGCGCTGCGTCTCAAAACGAGAAAGCGTTTTTAAGTTATAGCCGTTAGAAATGACCGAACTTAGTAGAAAATAGTTCCGATTTTTACGCATTGGGATGGAAAAAATCAAGCGGCTGGAATATATTCCAGCCAACTGACATCGACATTGTTTTCGTTCATTTATCCCCTAAAAATATGGCTCCGAAATAAAGATGGCCAAACGGATATAATTTTAAAAAATCCTATAAAGATGGCCAAACGGATGTAATTGTAAAAAATAAAATTTTTATATACCAAAACGTTTTATCAAAAGTTATATTCAAAAAATTTTATTTTCAGTTTTTCAACATATGAACATTTTAAGGTTTTATCTTTTGAAATAATGATAAAAAACCAAATTTATTTCGAACGAAATTCTTTCGCACCGCAACTTGCGAAACAGGGTGCGGAAAAACTAAAAAGTGTTTGGCAAACTTTACGAAGAAAAGTTACCTCTGCTATTTTCTGACTTAAGTGTGGCGTAACTTAGTAATCTAATAATATTAAAAAATAAAGTAATCTAATAATATTGAAAAATTAGGGGAGAGTTGCCAAAATTGAAACAGCGCCTTAATTAGAACACTTGCATTTATTTTTGAAAAAAAATAAATTATGGCTATATTTTGCATTTTTTTAGTGAAACGCATATATATTTATATATATATATATATATATATATATATATATATATATATATATATATATATATATATATATATATATATATATATATATATATATATATATATATATATATATATATATATATATATATATATATATATATATATATGTTACGTCATTAGGTATAATTAATAAAATAGTTACAAAAAAACTCAATCAACTCCCAATTTAAAAAATATTTTTTGCAACAATAAAACTAAACTACCACTAAACACAGACCCTGGCGTATACCAGCTAAAATGTTCATGCAGTAAGATATACATTAACTAAAAAGAAGGTGATATCAAGATGTATTGAAGACCAGAAAAACAGCTTAAAATAAAAATCTCCAGTTCGGGTGCAACTGAACATTCTAAAACATGCCATGATAAGTTTGATTGGTTGCACCCCAAAACATTATCTGTAGCCCCAAAATATCGAACTCGGAAAATCAGAGAGTCACTCGAAATAAGCAAGGCTATGATTCGACAGTAGTTGAGAAATGGTGATGCGGTTCTCAATCAGGATGACGGTAACAATACTACTAAAACCTGGGGGCCATTTTTAAATAAAATCTGCTGACGTCAGTTATTTGAAAGGTTTTTTGTATTATATTTTGGCTATTTAGTGTTATCTTTTTAACGGTTTGTTTTTACTATAACGATTTTTTTGTAACTATTTTATTTATTATATCTGATGACGCTCATCACAATAGATCAGCGAAATATCGAAATAATTATATATTAAAGAAAAAAAATATATATATATATTTAAAAAAAAGTTTATACGCAGCCGTATTCATTGAATTCTAACCATATTTTAACGTATAACAAGAAAATGACATATATATATATATATATATATATATATATATATATATATATATATATATATATATATATATATATATATATATATATATATGTTTTAAATGTTATATTTTAAATTTTGTTTTTAGGTAAGGATAAAAAATTTTTTTTCTTATTAAATAATATATAAAGTCAAAAAAAAATCATTTATCAGTCGACAATAAGAAATAATTTACATTTATTAGTTTTTGAGATAGCTGAAGCAATTTCTTTTAGAGTACTCGCAATCTTTTCAGATGAGTTCGCGAGATTTTCTGTTGATTCAACAATGCGTCCCAACGTTACATCGATACTTTCAAAAAGAAGTTGATTGGTTTGCATTTTTGGATTAAAAGCAGATACTATTTGCTTTCCGGTTTCAACAATTTGTTCACCTAGCTTGGACATGTTTTTTATGTAATTATCCACATTTTATGGCAATAGTTTCCGTTTTTTAGATGCCTTTTTTGACTTAGATTCAACATTCTAAAATTATTTTTAAACTCAATCTTAATTAATGTTTATAACATATTTTCAAACTCAATATTAAAAATAAAAAATAAAGTATTTAAAATCAATTATATACATTTTTTACTTATTTTTGAATTCATTCATAAAAATCGTGGGTTGCTATAGAAACATAAAAAATCTTAGGATTTTTATAACTACTATTATTATTTCATCATAGTAATGAAAATAATAATAGTAATAATTAAAACTAGTGAAAAAAAGTAATGATAATAAATGGTGGCAATCAAAATATTGAAGTGTCTAAGGAAAATGCCGTAAAGGAATCGTAAGATGTTGTAGGACTTTGAAGAGTGTCAACCCTGCCAGATATTGCCTACAATAGAAAATTATTATTTTCATGCGCAAAGCATAAATTTTGAGGGGCTGCTGGGTAAAGTATTACCATGTATGAAACTTTCGGCATTTTGGATACCACTTCGCGACGTTAGGATTATCTTGTGCTATCTCCAATTTTTGAAAAAATTGAGATTTTATTATTTTTGAATATTTTAGCATTGTGTTGTTCTACTTTAATTATATTGAAAAAAAATGAAACTTTTAACACGGTATTGCATGCAATATTGCATTGTTCTAACTCCTTAATGAGCAAACTTGAAAATAATATCTTGTTCTATCTCCAATCAACCAATCATATTACAATTACAAAGTTGTTCGGAATAATTTTATCAGTTTTGTTGTTTTCAAAATGGCAACTGCAAATATTGACCAAGAAATGGAACCTGCCCTAAATCAAAACGAAGGTAGTTTTTCAACTTAATTTGTATTATAATTTTGGAAAAGTAGAATTCGACTTTCGCTTGTGCCATTTTAGATTAAATTTAAAAGTTATTATTTATACATCCTGGATAATAAAAAATTAATATTTTAATCGTTAGAGCTGCTTGGCATTACACCATCTCGTCGGTCGCCCCATGGTGGGGTTTCTAGGAAACGTAAAGCTGATAGGAGTAGTTGGAAACAAAGTGTAAGAAAAATCCAACGTCAGTCGGGTAAAGCTTATAAAAATACGAAAGGAGAACAAATGCCAAAAAGATCTATTGTTGCACTAAAAAGTTGCAGAAATTGTAAATTTAAATGTTCTACCAATATATCTGAGATTGAGCGTCAAATAATATTTGATAACTTTTGGACCTTAGATGATGACGGAAAAAAACATTTCTATTCTAAAACTACTGAAAATCTGGAGAAAAAACGCTGTCGGACAGCTGCTGGTGACAATTCAAGAAGAAAAACATCTTATTATTATAGCTTTTTTGTTTCTAATACACAATATAGAGTTTGTAAATCATATTATCTTTCAACATTGAATATTAGCAGCCATAGAGTGTTTTACTTTCATAAGTTTAATAAATCTTTAACTACTGGAACACCATTGCAATCAAAATCAGGGAAACATGTTAAAAAAAGGTTACTAGAAGAGTCTAAACAAGTTGTACGAGACCATATTAACCTTTTCCCAAGAATTGATGCTCATTATAGCAGGAAAAAGACACATAAAGAATACATGGAAGGATCACTAAATATAGGTAGAATGTATGATCTTTATAAAATATATTGTGATGAAAATGTCTCTCCTCCAGCACAAGAACATATGTATCGTTATATCTTTAATCACGAGTTTAATATAGAATTTCAAAAACCGAAGAAAGATTTATGTGACACATGCTATGAGTATCGCAACATTGTTAATGCAAGCAATGAACAAACAGATAGTTATAATAAGCAAATAAAATCAAGGAATGATACCAAAACTGAACGTGAAAATGATCGCCAAAATGTTGATTCTAAAACTGCAATTGTTTGTATTGACCTTGAAAATGTTTTAAATTTGCCTAGAGCTAATGTGGGAAACTTTTATTACAAACGAAAACTTTCAAATTATAACTTAACTGGTCATTGCTCGCTTAACAGGAAGGGTTATTGCATCCTTTGGCACGAAGCCATGACTGGTCGTGGAGGAAATGATCTAGCCAGTGCTGTAACATGTTTGCTTTTGAAAATCATGGCTGACCTTGACATAAATAAGTTCATACTTTGGTTCGATTCATGTGTACCACAAAACCGCAATAGTTTCATGTCAGCAGCTTTGTGTGAATTTATAATACGATACCCACAAATAAAAGTAATTGAACAGAAGTTCTGCGAGCCAGGTCATTCCAGCATTCAAGAATGTGACAACATTCATAGTCAGATTGAAAAATCCCTCTCTGCTGCAGAAATATTTAGTCCACTTGGGCTAGAAAGAGCTATTAAAAATGTAAACCGTAAAAAACCTTTCTGTGTTTACCAAATGCAATTAGGAGATGTAAAGAATTTTTCAGTTGTCGCTGGTTTGTCAAGTTATAAGTTAGTGCCTTATTCAAAGGTTAAAAATCTTGTTTATCGAAACGGACTGCCATACCATGTTTTTTTTAAAACCTCGTTTTCAGATAATTATTCACAAGCTCGTATAAATAAGTCTGTCAAGAAAGCAGCATCAACCATTGTTGCAAAACCATTAAATACCAATATACCAATGGCAGCTTGCTTTCGTGCTTCTTATCAGTCTATATCTGTTGCAAAAGCCAATAATATCATTTCCATGTATTCATACATGCCTGCTGTTGATATTGCATTTTATAAAACAATAATAAATTGAACATTTACAAAACATTAATAAAGTCAAAATATTTTTAGGGTTGTTATATGTTTAGTATAAATATAAATAACATATTTATATATATATATAATAATATAAATAATATACATATAAATAACATATTTAAATAAAATATTTATTTAGTATAAATATAAATATAAAACACATTGAAATAATATTATTTTGAAATCTTGATAAAAATTTTTGTTTAGCTTGTGTTTTTTTTGTTTGTTTTTTTGTACTTTTATATTCATTTTCCCCCACTTGTTTGGTTTGGATGGTTTTCCATAGTGACATAAAGGCCACTATGAAAGAGTTAAAGCAATGTTTCACAATCTGATGCCCTTCCTGACGTTAACTTGAGTAACAATTTTTTATTCTCTACTAATGGATACACAGGCATAAGAAAAATAAAATCAAGTTCATCTTGCATGGAGTTTGTGATTAGATTAGTTGAATTGTTGTGAATTATCAGATAGTTACATAATGTTATTTCTTTTATTATTACATTTTTTTTAACATAACTCTTTCCTATATACCTTTCATAATTTATTTTATACGTTTATATTATATTAATACGTTTATATTATTATTACGCAGCCAAATTTTCCGTTTTAAATTAGACGTCTTAGTCTTGTCCAGGGCCGGCGCCTACAGGTAATTAAAGTAAATGTAAGTCGTAAGAACAGTGTCGTTAGAGGCTCTTCTAAAAGTTCTCCTAATTAGGGCCTCATTTTATTTAAAAAAACTTAATTTTTTAGGTAATACAAAAAGCGTCTTATATTTTGAAAAGGGTCCCGTTAAATTAGGGGCCCATGCCCATAAATTAGGAGTGTATGGTACCGCGTAAGAATAATTAGCAGGTAGAACAAAATTTCATCAATTTCTAACATGTCGTTTTTGAAAAATGTATTTAATGTTTAATATATATGATGTAAAAACATATTTTTGAATTTTACTAAAAACCAAAGTTATTTTGTTCTATCTCCAAAAGAGGGTGCGAAAAAAAGGGCGTTAGCGTAATTTTAAAAAGTTTTTTTTATCTAAAAATTAATAATAAAACATTTTTAAATCTTAGGAAATACCTAATTTCTCAAAATATTTTTTCAATTTAGCTGCGAACAAATTCAAACTTTGACATCGATTTTCTCAGTTTGCAAAAACATGGAGATAGCACAAGATAATTCTAACGTCGCGACTTGCTGATCGATAAAGTTTAGCTCTTCTGAGCATTTCTCTCCCCCACCAGTTTTGTCCATACTAAATATGATTTGTGCTGCTTTGCCTTTGCACAGCAGCACGAATCATATTTGTCTGGTTTCTGATAAGACAACTTCTTTTTGCATTGATGAACACAGCGATCTGAACCAATAAGGAAAACTTAATCCGCAATTTTACTCCATGCATCATCTTTTCTAAGTTTTGAGCTGAAAACAATGTTTATGTAACTTTAAAATTATAAGCTTTAAAAGCTTTAGTATTAATATTATAAAATCTTAATAAAAAATATCTTTATTACAAGGAGAAAATTTTCCATCAAGCAATTGCTTTTTCTCATTGTACAGCTTAATCAAAAAAGCTAACTGTTCATTCATCCAATTTTCAGCTCTTTTTTTGAATCTTTATTGCTTTCTGACACTAGAATAATAAGTTTTGTCAAAATATAAGCAGCAACATATTTACCATATTGCTATACTAAAATAACGTAATAGAACTCTATACATAAATATATAATATAGATATATTTATATATCGTATTGCATATATTTTATATACATAAAAACAAAAAACCTACTTCTAAATAGTGATTTATTTATCTAAATAGTGAGTTATTTGTGTTACTTGAACTCGAACTTGATTGTGTCATCTATTTTGTGATAATTCCAACATATTATATAGTGATTTGTGTAGACATAAATTAATTTATACATTTATGTCTTTAAAATTGTTTCCTTACTACCTCATTCTTTTAGTAATTAGTAGATAATATTAATTACTCAAGAAACTCTTGAGTTGCTTAGCAAACATTCGGTCTAATAACGTTTTTAATACGTCTTTTAAACGTATTAGACGTTTTTATACGCTTTTTTAGACCAAATGTTTGCTAGGTATCATTAGAGTGATCTATGATAAAATGAAAGTTTTCTAATTTTTTTAATGAAAAAATAGTGAAATAAATAAATACAAACACGAAAATTAACATTAATAGTAGTAGAACTATTAATAGTAGTAGAACTATTCTCTTTATATCAAATTATTGTAAAATATTAGCGTAAGTTTTTGCGTAAGTTTTTGCGTAAGATTTTGCGTAAGTTTTTGCGTAAGTTTAGCGTAACTCATGCGCAACTTTAACTTTACGCAAATGCTGCGCAAAAGTTGTGAATACCAAATAGTTACGCATAATTGAAATAAATTGCGTAAATTTTTCGTAATTTTTGCTCAGCTACGCAAGAGTTACGTAAAAGTTGTGAATCCGCACCCAGTTCTTAACTGTGGCATGATAAAAATATTCAATTACGTTTTATGAATCAAATGCGTATAATTAACTAAGTACGCGGCATAATAAATATATTTAATTACGTTTTATGAAACAAATACGTATAATTAACTAAGTACCAAGCAGTTGTATAATCCCAACGTTATTGGGATTATACAACTGCTGAAATTTTTAAAGCTATAGCTATATTGGAGAGCAGTAAAAAATTAGTTGCAAAATTTTGTAGCAAAAAACTGGGCACGTACGACCCTTCAGAGTCTTCACTTCTGAAAACAATTTTAACATAGAAGCTCACCAGAACTATATAACTGCTAAAGGTTTCAGAGCTGTAGCTAGTCTAAAAGGTTGTTAGTGATAAATTAATTGCAAGATTCAGTAAGAACTGACAATAGCTAAACAACACTTTAATTTCAATTAAATCTTGTAATGGAACCAAATATTTTATTAAGTTTTTATATATGAGAATATAAATAGTAAACCTCCATTTCTTCTAAGCGAAAGGCAATAAACAACCAAAAGTTGGAAGTAAACCAAAGTTGGTATTTGATAGATATAAATATATATAAACACTGGCATACAGATATGTTGAGGAGGGAGCGTTGCCCTTTCCCTCAAAATGAACTCAAAGTTTGAAAGGGCCACCGAGAGCTTTTATGTTTTTAATTTTAGTTTACTAAAAGATCGTTTAACTTCTGCAACAGATACTGGCATTGTATTAAAAATTCGAATTAAGATGCATACATATGTGAAAATAGGCTGCAGACACTTTGAATTTATTTGGTTAAGAAGGCTCAATGAGTTTCTAGAAATAAAAAACAAAGACTTCTTCAAACAATTAAAATACAAAATTTTTTGTATGAAGTTGTCGTCTTAGACATCATTAACGTAGAACTGTGCTTCTCAAGATTTGTTCTCTTGAGAATCTGTTTCCTGGTATTTCAGCCAGATGAAATCTTGAAGAAACACTCTTTACTATGTCAAATCTTGACAGAATTTGATAAATAAAATGGTCAAAAGCAACGTTGAAGATGTTTCCCTCAAATTGATACTCGGGGCTCTGATAGCAGAAAGCTGCATTTTCAAGTTCATTATGATACCGTTTCACTCTCTTCTTTCGTTTTGCCAAAAATTCCATTTCAAAGGCTAGAGGACCTGCAACAGCTTTCGCTTCAGTTAAAATATTATTTCATGATGAACGGATGCCAAGATCGCTTATTAATTGTTGAATTAGAACAACTTCGTCATCTATTGTTAGTGAAGTTGACTGGAACAAACAGCTAACTTCATCTACTACTTAAAGAACTTTATACCAAAAGGCAGTGGCGTAACTAGGGGGAGCAAAACCCCGCAAGGCTGGGGGGGCCGGAGCTTAGAGATTTACAAATATTACTCATATGAATAATGTGACTGGTAATAATAATATGAGTGTTACTAATTTCTGTTTTATCAAATACATTTTATGAATTTATGATTTTTCACGTATCCCTACGGTCATTTTTGAAGAAAAAATTGAGAAAAAATTTAAGGAGGGCCCCTTTCCCATTTTTTGGCGGGGGGGGGGAGGGCAAATTTATAGTTACGCCACTGCCAAAAGGTCAGAAGCACAACAGTCTCAATGGATTTAAAAAACTTTATCAAAAACATACCTTGATTTAGCATTTACTTATTTATATCTTTTAACCTTGTTTTACTTTTGCTTTTTTTTAACTTTGATATATTTAAAATTATTTTTTAACTAATTAATTCTTTTTTTTTTTTCTTTTTTCTTTTCACCTTTAAATAAGCAGATTTTTCATTTGAGATGCAATTGCATAGAGTGACATTGAAATATGCATGTTAATACTTTCGTGAGATTATATGCCAAAATGTAATATGTCGTCATATAATGCATATATACAAAAATAGTTCTCTCTAAATGAACACTCTCTGCACTAAACATAACAATACGTAAACATGAAAGCCGCCATTGTAAATTAATTAAACTTCTAATTTATTTAATGAAATTGTGCTATAAAAACATCATATAAAATCGCAAAACATTAAAATTAAAAGTTTAACATTGTATAGACAGTTTAAAAAAATTTTTTAATCATTTTTCGACGCCCGGGGCACGTATACCTCCTTTGCCTTCCCCCTCTCGGTGACCTTGCAAACATGTATTAGTTTTATATTCTTTATTATATAAAAACAATGCTGTCCGAAAAAACATAAACATTAAAAAAGACAACCAAGAAAAAAAAAAAAAATTTCGAGTGAAAATGTTTTAGTTTGCAGACTCAAACATTTTTTGGAAAAGCTTCTTATTAAGAATACTTTTCGTTAGCTTGGTTTATAATAAAACATCCTAGTGGGAAAAAAGACGTCTAAAAGACGTCTTTAACAGTCTTATTTACGATGTTTTTAAGACGTCTTTTTTTAATCGATAATGAAAATCTAAAAGACATCTTTTTTCGACATCGAAAAGACGTCTTTTTTATCTTAATCTTGTCATTAAAAGATATAAAAAATGCGTCTTTAAGACGTCTTTTTTTATTCAAATATGCAAATTTAAAAGACATCTTTTTTCGACATCGAAAAGGCGTCTTTTTTGTCATGAAAAGACATAAAAAATGCGTCCTTAAGACGTCGGAACGACTTTTTTGTCATACTTATAAGTATACTATAGTATCCTATACATTATAGTATTCTTACTTTTCTTATATTAAAAGCTTTTTTTATCAAATGAAAATGATAATAGCTCTTCATACAAAAAGTTCCGATACAGAGAAAAAACCTCTTTTTGATATCAATATAAAAGAGAAAGAATTTTCTACATCTTTATATAATTTATAAATAAAACAACAGTATTGTTCAACAGAGTATTTTTTCATCTTTCCCTTTCTTTTCTGTTTCTTGGTGTTGTTGAATAAAATTAACTAATTCACGTCGAGAACTCTTTTCATACGAGCTGGTTACGACTTCTTAAAAACGAGTGAAAATAAAAAACAGTCTATTGCTTGAATGTAATACAAAAAAAAAAAAAAAAAAAAAAACGAAACTTGATAAGCTGAGTGGACTTACCAAAATTCAAAAAGAGCTGATTCTTTTAACCCCCTCATGTTCTCCTTTCGGTCCTTTCTTTTTGAATCCACTAGGTTAGATTGGGACAGAAGTCTCACGGTAGTCTAAAAATATATAAAAATGAGCGTGCTAAAGAAATTTACAACCATCAAAATGACTGTACAACGATGTATTTTTTTATATAGTACTTAAACCAAGCTAAACATTTGATTTGGATAAAATTATTAATCAAAGCTCTATTTTAGCATGAAATGTAATGATGCTTTACTTAACAACATAAAACCTTAAAAACTGGTGATATAAAAGACAACAGTTAACAACAGGAAATAACAACTTAAACATAAAAGTTAAAGAGCTAATTTTTTGCATAAGCAATTTCATCATTCAACTAAATAAAAACAACAAAATTATTCAGATCATTTAAAAATATATAAAAAAAAAAATTGCAAGCTTACTGAATGCTTCTTCTTTTCTATCGTTCGTTTCACTGGCACTTGAACAAGTAAATATAGAAAGAAATTGTTTGCAGGTTTTATTTTTTGTCTGAAAATAAATATTTTAATTTAATATCTAATAAACAACGTTCTTGAAGCACAACACATTAAAAAATTAGTCCAAAAATAAACGGTTAAACTTTTTTAAAACACTTACCTGCGACTAACTTAATTGAGACTAGATCATATCGATACCATCTTACTGGTACCACGCCATCCACTTTATATATATATATATATATATATATATACATATATATATATATATATATATATATATATATATATATATATATATATATATATATATATATATATATATATATATATATATATATATATATATATATATATATAATATATATATATATATATATATATATATATATATATATATATATATATATATATATATATATATATATATATATATATATATATATATATATAATATATATATATATAATATATATATATATATGTATATATATATATATATATATATATATATATATATATATAATATATATATATAATATATATATATATATATATATATATGTATATATATATATATATATATATATATATAATATATATATATATATATATATATATATATATATATATATAATATATATATATATATATATATATATAGACTATAATATATATAAGCATATATATTATATGTATGCTTATACATATATATATATATATATATATATATATATATATTACATAAAATAAATATTATGTATATTTTACATAATATTTATTTTATATTAACTTTATTACATAAATTATAAAATAAACCCGCTTACCAAAAATAGTTGATTTTTAATTAAATTTTCTATGCAGAATCGTTTCATATGAAAAACGTTTTATAAAAGTATTTTGTAAACAAAAAACTGGCCAATCAGAACCTAACAAAAATATCGTAATTACGATATTGTGGGTTAAAACCCATCTTTGTTAGGTTCTGTTGGCAATAATTATTTTCAATTTTTTTAAGCAAATAATAATTTCCTTATAAACAACGAAAGTTGTTAATAAGCAAAATAATTTATTATAATTATAATAAGCAAATTATGATTTACTTATTAACAACTTAAGTTGTTTCCCAGTGGGAAACGTTAGTGAATTTTCCCCTCCGCCTCCCTAAAGAAATAAAATTTCTATTGGGTGTTGTTTAATTTAACATTTAATTAAAAATTTTCTCATTTCTTTTTTTTAAAGGTCATCGATATAAAAGACGTCTTTTCTACGTCTTATTAAAACGTACAACCGATTGACGTATTTTCGACCTCTTTTTCGAAGACTCGAAGAAAGAATTCGTTTCTACGTCTTTATTTAGGCTGATTATAAAAAGGCAAAACAAGTCATAAAAAAGACGTCTTTTATTCGTCTAAAGATATCTTTTTTGCCCACTGGGGTGTTGCCTTTTTCATTAAATTGTAGAATTAGAATTATACTTTCGAATTGCAATGAGTGCAATCTATTAATATTTTAAATAAGGCTATTTAAAATTAATTTACAACCGAATTATTCATATATAACAGCAGAAAATTATCATGAGTCAAAATTTTTTTATAATAAATAAATTTTTTACATTTCACTCGTTTCTAAAGTTTAATATAGGTTACAAACACGAACATTGGAAAGTATGGCAAGGTAAAGACCTCTAAGCCTTCAGTGAGTTTCCGCATTTTTTATTTATATTCAATTTCTATCATAATTACATAATCTTCAATTTAATGTAAAAATTTTAATCTAATAAAGAACAAAAAAAAAAAAAACTTTTCCCTCGTTGAGCGAAATAGACAAACACGAACGTTTTTAACAACATCCCGTGAAATTAAAAATATTCAAAAATTTTAACTTTAAATTTTTACAAGTGCAATATAATTTAAGAGGAGCTAATTTAATAGGATTCATTCAAAAATTTAAAGTTTTTTATTTGAAATCTGGCAAAATATAAGTTCAACATATGGTTTTTTTTAAAAAGCTTTTGAGAGTCGCGTATTATACGGAGCTGTCTTTAAGTACATTACGAAGTCCTGAGAGAGAAAATACTGAATTGTATCAAAACAGGAAAATATTTTTCTTTGAACTGCCACATAATTAAAGGCCCTTCAAAAGAAATTTTGTCTTCTTGCATTTAATGGGCTAGATGTGTTCGAGAATCACAAGTTTTTACATGTGATTCGCGAACTGAGTAGGTAAATTTATATTATCTCGAACTGAGTAGGTAAAATTATATGATCTTTGGGTATAATCTTTGGGTATAATAATTGGGTATAAAGTTAAAGTATTTCTGAAGCATCTACGAAAAGTTTTGTCGGAGAAACAAAAATAAATTAAAAAAATTAATTGATTCTTTTTGTAAATATTTAACATATCAAGAATAAAATCATAAATAATCGAAAAGTATCAAGAAAGAATTTTTTTTTTATTGTAAATAAAGAACTCAATCTTTATTTACAATAAAAAAATAAGTAAGTAAAGAACTCAATCTGAAAAAAAAGTATTAATATGTATATATATACATATATATATATATATATATATATATATATATATATATATATATATATATATATATATATATATATATATATATATATATATATATATGTATAGATATATATATATACATATATATATATATATATATATATATATATATATATATATATATATATATATATATATATATATATATATATATATATATATATATATATATATATGTATGTAAATATATATATATATATATTTATATTATCTTGTGAAATAAAAATAATTATTAAAAACATAGAAATGCTCTAATAAAGTAATCCTTAAAATTGGGTTTATTAAAATTTATTAACATACAACATTACCAATATTTTTATTAACATACAATATTAACAAAATTTTTTAGAAATTTTCATTTTAATGTCATGTTGTGATAAGGAGTCGTCCATAAACAACGTCACGCAATTTTTGACCAATTTTGACCTCTCCTCACCCCTCAACACAAAATTGTAACACTTAAGTATATAGTTTTGCATTAGTCGTCACCAAACCGCCTCCCCCTATAGCGTGACGTAATTTATGGACAAGCCCTAATATAAATGCTATAAGCAAAAAGCAAAAAAAAAAAAAAAAAAACTGCAAAGTTTAAGAAAATGTCTCTTGTTATGATATTAGAGTTTGATTAGGCTAGTTTCGCTAGTCTTTTCTCTTTTTTACTAAAATTAAGTAAGTAGATATGTCTATTTAGCTAAATTTTATTGTTTACAATATAATAAATACAAATATTTTTTCTCTAATTCATATATTGAACCAATAGGCCACACTCTTCCTGTCACTTCAACGATACAAGTCAGCTCTAATTAGGAGGCAATTTTTTGCAAGGCGTTCTTATTTGACATAAGTACAAACATTTAAATCTTTAGAGTTTGCTCCATGTTTGAAGGTTAGCTACCTCAAAGACCAATTTATGCTGGATCTGCCCCTGATTTTAACAGATTTTTGTTCATATCGTTTAACTGCTGACTTGTTAACCGTTATTACAAAAAGGTTTTGCCGTACATTAGATGAAATCTAGCTTGTGTTGACAATTTTCTTATTACTGATTTTGTTCTCTACCTCTATATATATCATATTCGTTCTGGTATTGAAAACTGTTGTTATAATTTTTAATTAATTTTCTGCTAACTCCCAACGTAATTAGTGTTTGTGTATTTAAAGTTTATAACGTAATTAATGTTTGAACTAAGGATTGCAGCCTTGTTGGAGTTCAACGTTTTTAAAAAAAAAAAAATTCGACAAGAAAAATGAATAATTTAATTTTAAATAATAATAATTAAATAAATTTAATTAATAAAAATTTAATAACAACCTTGAATTCGACATACTCTTTGCTGATAACCGCATAGCATATATGTTATTTGAATGTGCTGTTATTGAAAATTTTAGTTATAACTTTAAATTTTCTGCTAACTCCCAACATAATTAAAGTTTGAACTAAAGATTGCAGCTTTGTTGGAGTTTAATTAAAAAAAAATTTAGACAATTAAAATGAATAATAACAACCTTGTGTTCGATATATATGCTTTGCTAACCGCATAGCATATATGTCATTTGAATGCCGAAGTTGCGTCATAGTTAGAGCCATAAACTAAATAGAAAGCAACACGAGCATGTTCAATTAAACACATACGAGCATGTTTAATTAAACACATACGAGCATGTTCAATTAAACACAGTGCTTTTTATTAAATATTAAGTTTTAATAAAAATTAAATTTATCAGTAAAAATTGTTATTTTTTGTAACACATTTTTATTTACTTTTGTAAGTTAATATTTCAAAGTATAAAATTCAGATATGTAGTTTAAAAATATAGTTAATTTCCTTTATTTAAAAGGTTTTCTTCTCACAAATAATCTGCCACTATTAGTTGCCAACTTGCATTCAACTTTTAGATGCTGTTTTATCTAACTATTGTCTTATTTTCAGAATCAGCATTGTCGAATTGATAATTTAAATTTTGAATTTTTTTTCAAGTATGTACCACCTTAAAAGACTACTTAGGGTTGGCATATTTGTTAGAATACTTAGGGCTGAAATAATTCCGAAATATTGTTAGGAAAATTTGGTAAAATAATATGAACTGACTGTTTCAAATAGTGTTTCGCGCGATGTTTCATTTTCTACAAGATTTGAATATAATACATGAAACTATGTTTTCTACAAATTTTAAAAATCTTACAAAGAAATCATACTGTAAATAATAAATTATAAAAAAATTCCATTTCTTGTTTTTCTAAAACTTACTAAAAAACCGTGCAAAAAAAACAACAACAAAAAAACATTACTAAGAAATCGTACAAAAAAAACCTTACTTAAAAATTGTACAAAAATAAAGTTAAATCGTACAAAAAAAAAAAAAAAAAAAAAACTTAGAGTTTTTTTAAAACGTCTTACTATACTGATTAAGATACCTTTAATAAGATTCACAAAAATTGTTATTCTGGGTGATTTGATGACACAAAAGAGAAAAATAAATTTTCTCATCTAAGACTCGCTTAACCAATCAATTTTCTCATCTAAGACTCGCTATCAATTTTAATTTAAATTTTAGTATAAAAATCTGAATATAATAAAAAATAGAAAATAAATTTTAATAAAATTTGATTTTAATTCTAATCATTTTTACACATTATAAAATTATTATTTATTATAATAATTCATTACATAATTTAACATACTTACAATATTTTAGAAAAATACTAATCTTAAAAATTTAACTTAGAAAACTACATCAACTACGGTTTGGAGACTAAGTTGGCTCTCTTTCCTAATTGGTTAAGGGCTACTATATACTTCGGCATTTCTTCGTTTGTTTGAAATTTTTTTCGAAAAACCAAACATGCTACTCTTAAAGGAGCCGTACCAAAATGCGCAATAACTTGGCCAGAAATTCTACCAAAACCGGGTAAAGAGACATCTTTTACGTTAGCATAGCAACTGGATAAAACGCCATCTACAATAATGTTTCCACTCATAGTTAAAGGAGCGTAAAACCCAACTAAAAACAAAACTTAAAAAAGTTGACTTAATTAAGTAAAAAAGTATTAAAATTTAAACTATGTTTGTTTTATAAAAAGAATTAAAAAGTTTTATAAAAGTTTCGAAAGATTGCGATAATGGTTGATCCACCAACCACGATTAATCCACCAACCACGATATTGGTTGGTTCATCAACCAAAATATTGATTGGCCGATCAATCGTGATACCGGTTAGAATTGAACTCTCTCAACACATTAAAGTTTTATCTTTTTTAATATTTATTTTATTGCAAAGTATTTTATCATACGGATTTTAAATATCACCAGGAAGTTTTACTTAGAAAAAACAACAAAAAAAAAAAGCATGACTGTGTAACAATAAAGTAGGACTAGTAACAATAAACAATAGTCTCTTTATATATAACAATATAGAGCATTAGTAAATTTTGGACTTTCGAAAATCTAAAATGAGGTGCAATTAAATACATTATTGTAAATACGTTACATTGTAAATACAACCATGTATTTAATCAAATAAATGATTAAGTAGGGTAACCTGGGGCAAAGCGAGACATTTTCAGGGAGAATGTTCATAACTTGAGAAGTATCACGTTTCACAACAAGAAATTTTGCAAGCCACTAGCACATTATGTGTCTAATGATCTCTTAAATATTTGTGGTGATAGGTTGCTGCATTGGTACATAATTAAACTCAAAATGGCAACAACTACCCTGTCTCACTTTACCCAAAACCTGGGGCAAAATGAGACAGATTTTATTTGAAGAAAAAACTAAGTAAAAACATAATTTTCAATAAAAATTAAAGCAGACTTTGATAAATTCGATCTGATAAAATATAAGAACGCAAATAAAAACACAAAGATATCATTTTATAATGTAATTTTTCCTTTTAAATCAAAAAACATGATAGGAAAAAATATCAATCAAAAACATGAAATAACAAAAAATATATAAAATGATTAAAATCAAAAATTATATCTATAAAAAAAATGCATATGCAAAGTTTCATGTTAGCCAACAAATTTGAATAAAATCTTTACACTTAAAAAGCAAACATTGATTAATGTATAGTCTTCGTATACCCCAACAGTACATACGCAACAAGCTATCCAGTCGATTTGGGTATTATTGCATCATTTCCCTTGACAAACTGGACAAACTATTCCGCTTCATTGTTTACATCTTTTTCAATCAAGCATTTCATTAGTTTTCTTTTCCGTTTTTTTTTTTATTTTTCTCCAATTTAATTTATTGTCATTTTTATTTTCCAGTAATTTTTTTTTCTTATTGTTTTTTCTTATTGTTCTTTTTTTTTTCCTATTGCTTTTTTCTCATTGTTCTTTTTATAAAATGATGATAGCAAGTTAAACTTGCCAAGTTTATAAACTTGCTATCGTAAACGTTTACTTTGACGATTTATTAAGTTTATAAACTTGCTTTCCTTAACGTTTACTTTGACGATCTTTTTCAGTAACTAGCGTTGTCGCACTTTCCCAGTAAATGTGAAGTTATAAATTTCTTAAATATCTTTGAAACAACCTGACATAAAAATAAGAATAGGAGATGATAACAAATGATTACAAACTTAATAATATGTTTGTTCTGTGGTAAAAAATGGCAGCGTACGTAGATTTTTTAAACAAAAAAAAATAAAAATAAAATAAATTTCGATTTTTTAATCAAATTGACGCAACTCAAAAGCTTTAAACCCACTTTTCTATGTCATATTATATCACTTTTCTATAAAACAATCTGACATAAAAAGAAGAATGATGATGTCATATTATATCACTTTTCTATGAAACAATCTGACATAAAAAGAAGAATGATGATGTCATATTATATCACTTTTCTATGAAACAATCTGACATAAAAAGAAGAATGATGATGTCATATTATAGGAAAAAACTGATGGAAACTACTTTAAAAGATTTAAAAAAAAAGAAACTTTTAATATAATAAACCAAAATCACTGTAGGATTTCAAAAAAAATCTGTGCAATGCTAGAAAGCCTAAATGTCTCACTTTGCCCCGGTGTCTCGCTTTCTTCCAGGTTACCCTACATTATTGATATTTTAAATACTTTTTTCTACCAATAAATGTAACTTTATGTAAATAAAATATAAATTAAAATAAAATAAAGTTATGTAAATAAAAAGTAAATGTAAATTTAAAATACGTAAAAACAATACAATATAATACTTTTATCTGAAAAGCTATATTTTTATAATCTAGCATCTTAAAAATGTAAAAATAAATTTTATCGAATCCGAAAACAACCTTGATCAAAATCAATCTTTTGTGTCAAAAGAAATTTTTTTACATTTGTGTTTGATCTCAAAAGACCTTTTAACAGTACCGACATAAAATTTATGCGCATGCAGAAATGGAAGTAAAAACGTATTCTCGAGTCCTTATAACAAGAGAAGAGTGGGGTAGGTGGGGAAGGAGGAGATGGGAGGGGGGGGGGAGAGGAAGGGGTCGGGTGGGAATTTCATTCCAGATCTAATAAAGGGAAAGGAAGGAGGGGGGGGGGGTTAATAAAAGGTTGGATGGGAATTTTTTTATGTTACAATATAAGTATTTTTTATAAAAAATTTCAGTTTATAAATCAAAACTAATATTTTTTTACAAAACACGCATAAAACTATTTAAATCTATGACTTGCGCATTTGAAAATGTACTGCCTTTCAGACTAGCAACAGCTCTGAAACTTTCAGCGCTTGTATAGTCCTGGTGAGCTTCTATGTTAAAGATTTGCTTTGTTTCTAGGGGCGAAGACTCGGGGAAGGGTCGTATTTTACTTGCCCCCTTTTTGGTATAAAATCTTGCAGTTAATTTTTTGCTACCCTCCAAAATAGGTTGAATATTGAAACTTTCAGCAGTTGTATAGTTCCAATAACGTTGGGATGTTGCATATTAAAGCATTTTCCAGGGCCAACAATACAAGGGGAAATAAGTGCCCTTCCGACCTTTCCACCCTAACTTTTTTTGTTTTTTTATAAGGAAAATTATTTCAGAAAAAATCTTTGAAAAGGATGTCTTTAAAACTTTTTAAATAAACTTGTTGTCATAAAGGTAATAAAAGTGAAAGCTCATATAATAGAGCACCTCAAAAATAAAAAAAATGAAACTGACTAAACATAAAATATTTTATTTAAAAACAAGTGAAAGCTATTTTTAAGCATTTTAATATATAATTAAGTTTTAATATTCATTAATTTAAAACAGGTTAATTTTTGATTTCAACAAAGACATTGTTTTCAGATTACGCAATTGCATTCGTATGTTAACATTGTTCAAGTTATCTTCATCATTTAGTTCTTATTCATAAAATGACATTTAAAAAGTATATTTTATGAAAGTCTTGGTTTATTTATAAAAGCTTACAACTGAAACTTATCAATATCATATAAGTATTTTAGTTACTTAGTTAATTATACGTATTTGATTCATAAAAGAAAATTAAACTATGCTACGTTTTTCGTAAGTTTTTTTTCCGTTAAGAACTGTTTCCTAAATTTCGGTGCAAAATAGTTTCGTTTTGAAAGAAATTTGGCTTTTTACCATTATTTAAAAAAAACAACCTTAAAATGTTACTATGATAAAATACTGAAAACAAAATTATATTATAAACATTTTGATATATAAAAATTTTATTTTTTACAATTACATTTGTTTGGCCAACAAACTTTTATTATAATTTCGAAACCTTGCACTTGTATAACAAAATCGCTCAAAAGTCAAAAAAAAAAGTCAGCATAAAAATCCTATTAACCTTATAATTTTATAATTTTCAAGCTAGATAATTGCTCCATTAGATTACAATATAAAAAAAATTCTCTTCGCTTTTTCCCTTTGTCACATTTTCATTCAAAACGTGGCGTTGTTGCTTGAATTTTTTTCTATAAAAAAAATTCGAAAATTTGTGACATTTTAAATTTCTGTTGTTGTTATGCATAATATAAAGCGCTTTTGCGATGGCCTATTTGAGTTTTAATTTTGACATAAACTTATAAGTCAATGTTTTTGTTGACAAGTATGGTCTTGTTGAGTTAAAAGTTTTTTATTAGCAATAAATATAGGCTGTTAACAACCAGATGCTTTTCTAAAATTATCAGCCAATGTCCGCCACCTTTTGTTTTAACGCTTTGAAAATAGTGTGTAAACCATTACGTAATATACACAATCTTGTAAAAAGTACTAAAACAGCAAAATAAATTCTTGAGGCCCAATTTTCAAAATGTTTTATACAAACTTAACTAAACTACGTAAACAAATCTTAAATAGATAATATATTAAACTATTAAACTATAAAATCTCAAACAAATGTTTTATTTGTCAATCGTTATGAAAACCTTTACCTTTAAAGAAAAAGGACTGTTCCCTCGAAGAGAGTTATATGAAAAAATGAAAAATTATAAAGGTAAAAATTTTGAAGAAAAGTTTTCTCGTTGGAAGAATAACTTTTAACAGTTATGAAATATCTGAGAAATCAAAAAAGCGCCATAAAAAAGTTTTAAAAATTTTTTAAGAGCGATTTCAAGAAAAGATGGATAGCTACACTTTATAAACACAAAAGTTTTATAAAAAACAATAAACCATGGCTCAAATCAAACATCCAATTACTTAATAGGTCAATAAATGTTCGACAAAATCACCTCTTCTCCAAGCTTCTGCAGGCCCATTCGAATACACTTCATTAATGAATCAAAAGATATAACAATGGATGAGGTAGAACACTTAAAAACCAAATAATGAATCGTAGAGAAACAAAGAAGCCCAACCAAATTGGAAAAATAAAACATACCTTGCTTTTACAATGGTGTGCAACGCTGCAACTGATACTACATCTACTATGAGGTGCTACATTTGTGGACAAAAATAAAAAGATTTTAATAAATTTATTAAAGAGCAGATCAAAACTCTCATGTGGACTTTCGATTCTTCATGCAAGGATCCGCTTCTTTCAATTGCTTCTTCATTTAGTTTATAAAATACCTTTATAAAAGTGGCTTGATCAGAGGAGGAAAAAAAAATTGTCAAACAAGCGAAGAAGAAAATTCAAACATCCTTCAAAGAAAAGAACTTCAAATAGATATACCTAAAGCAGGGTTTAGAAATACCGATGACGATAATACGTCAAGAAGATTTTTTCAAACTCGGAATTATCTTCACAAATAACTAGTGTTAACTAGAATTTAATAGAACGCTTACACGTTATTCTTGAAGTCATTTCAAGTGGATATAAAATTGATGCTGTTAAATTCGACGCTCATGAAACTACTAAAATGTATATCAAGCTGTATGGTTGGTATCCCATGTCTCCAACTATGCATAAAGTTTTGATGCGTGGCGCAGAAGTAATAACTCATGCAATCCTCCCTATTGGCTAGTTGTCTGAGGAGGCAGCTAAAGCCATAAACAAACACTTTCGGCAGTACAAACAAAATTTTAGTAGAAAGTTTTCTCGTATTGACTACAATACAGACGTATTAAATATACTGCTATTAAGTTCAGACCCATAAGTAGTTCTAGATCAAAACGGCATAAAAAAACATTACCTTTTTTCAAAAGAGGCAGTCAATATGATAATCTCAGATTTGATACGCAAATAATTTAAAACAAATAAATCTTTTACTTATGAATAATTTTTTTTAAACGTTTAATTTTGATAAAATACTGTGCTTTAAACTTAAAAACTGAAAAACTATCCATAAAATATTTTTGAGCGGTTTTGCCATACAAATATTCCACTGTGCGTTTTTTAGCAAAAGAGCTTGTTTCACAAGTGCGACTTCCATAAGCGCTACGTAATTTAACTTGCAAAAGGCTCCATTTCGTAAGTAGCATTTGCCAAATAAATATCGCTGTTTTTTTCTTTGTTTTGCAATATTCAGTATGAAAAAAACAATATTACTGAAATCTCAACATTCTTTTTTTTTTTTTTTTAAATTATTTTTCTGGAATTGTACGAAATCTTCCGGTTAACAACTCTAGTTCAGACTCTTTTCCTGACAGAGCGTTATCGTTTGAAAATTGATATCCTTTGTTAAACTTAGGCTACAATTCTCAACAACTTATATTAATAAATGTAAATAATACACCTTTTTCAAACAATGATCCATCAGTTGAAATTTATGTTAAGCTAATAAGTTAATAATAAGCGGATATTATTATTTGCTCAGCTTTGAGTAACCTAAGAAAACCAATATGTTTAGACTGACTTTAAATTATATCATCATAATAAATCTCTTTTTACCTTGATAGGTTATATATATATATATATATATATATATATATATATATATATATATATATATATATATATATATATATTTATATATGTATATATGTGTGTGTGTGTGTGTGTATATATATATATATATATATATATATATATATATATATATATATATATATATACATACATATACACATACACATATATATGTATATATAAATATATATATATATATATATATATATATATATATATATATATATATATATATATATATATATATATATATATATATATATATATATATATATACACACACACATACATATATATATAGGGAAATTCCGCAAGAGGGGCAGTCGTAACATTTGACGTTATTTAAGCTATTAAAAATGAACCAAAAATGGAAATGACTTGAAACTTCTTAGAAATGTGGAATACTATTGCATATTTTAGTATGCAAAAGTTACAGTATTGAAGTTTTATACTTTTTTCAAAAATTAACTCTGCATAGCGTGACGGTTGTGATGTTTACTTTTTACCACTTCTGAACAAAGCAGCTTTGTCAGACTAATTGCAGCGAACGACATGGTAAAAAAAAAAAAATAATTTGGTGTGTATATTTAGCACATACTGATGTTATTATATGCTGAGTTTCATAGTTTTTACTTGATGATTTATAGGCATTTCTATGTTTTTTATATCATGACGGTCATAACCATGACGGTCGTAACGAAAAATCTTATTTTGAAAAACAATAAATAAAACAATCAAAAAAAAAAAAAGAAGATGAATAATCATAAAAACCAAATTAATTATGTTAATTATGTTAATTATGTAAAACATTAATAACATTATCAAAGTTCTCAATTATGGTTTTTAAATACTGTGTTCATTAAATTTAAATTTGGTAACTAAAAGAAGGCTGCTTTATTTATTTATAATTTAATACTTTACTAAAGTTTAAATGGTTAATGCTCCCTGTTCCCAACATAAGTTTATAAAATAATTATTTCAAAGTAAAAATATTGATTTCAAAATGGTTTTCAAGCTTTGGTTGCCAACTTTCACTTGATTTTTTAGCTTATTTTTATTTCTTTTGTGTTCTTTGATAACTGTCTTCTTTAATAACTTTCCTTTCTTTCTTTTTCTAACAACGCTTTTTGGTTTCTTGCTCAATAAACTTTTGATTTTTCAGCATCTGATTTAAGCATTTAAAAAATGGTATTAAATATAACTTTTGAGATTAATGTTCTGTTATGATTTAAAAAAAACAGCGGCGAAATCGAATAAAACTAAACATTGAAATGCAAGCTATAAAATTTTTTTATTTCTCAACAAATATTAATTTATTTACATCAATTATTTTAAATAAGGGATTCATATTTAAAAAAAGAAATAATTTCTATATTTAAATTATTCTAAATTACTTTAACAAGCTAATTGCTTTTACAAGCATAATATTGCTTAGCAATATTATGAGTAAACAAACTGCAAACAACTTTTAACTTGGTTTCAATAATAAAATTGTTCACGCTGAAACTTTTTATATAGTTTTCAAGAAGCATTTTTGGAAAAACAAACATGATGGTCATAACATACTTTGTTACATCTTAATACTACACGGTTAGCACAGATCCTTATAATGCCTACCTAGCTGTCCCAAGAACGCCACTTATATGGAAAGTTAGCGTACACATCAAGGTACTCTGTGATGCAAATTTTGAAATCATTTAATTTTGAATGTTCAAATAAAGTCAAATTTTGACTTCATAGTGTGTCAATAAAAAAACTTGTAGAATTGGAACCACTCAATATAATTTGATAAAAATTAGTGCAAATATTAGTGTAGCCAATAGTCACACCAAACTCTGGACAAAATTTCAGACTGACTGGTGTAGGCTTTATAGCAGTTTTAGTTGAAGTTTTGTCAGTTTTTTGCTACTTATACCTTAAAGCATTACCGATTACTTTGAAATTTGGTCACTTTTTTTAAAATAACGGTTACATGAATGTTCTACTATGTAATACCAACAACTTTTGTTATAATTATTTTATCGGTACATGTACAGTTTTCATTTTATAGATCAAAATAGTGTTTTTCTATTTAAAGCGTGATTTAAATAGTCTTTAAAGTGGAGGAGGTCAACCCCTCAAATTCTAAAATAAAACCCATAACTTCTAAAATAATTGTCTATATTTCTAAAACAAAAGGTCCTGGCAAAAAAAAAGTAGAGAAGGACATGACCCCCTAGCCTCACCGGCGTTGACGGCCATGTATGCTTCGCTTAAATATATCAACATTCCCTAAGGTATAAACTGCTGCCAGAATGCAAAAAAATTCTAAAAAAATGGTTAAGAAGGATTTCTAGGGATACCTGCATAGAAAATAAAAATATTTATTAATCTGAAAACAGAACAACTGTGAAAAAACAAATTATTTTTTATATTGACAAAGATAATTGACTTGAAAAATTTAGATAAGTTAACTAAGATATCTTACCAATACAAAATTTGGAGGGCCAGTTGGAAGAATATTACTCTAACTGATTACTTAATTAGGTTGAAGGGTTGTTTTGTAATAAAACAACCCTTGTCACAAGTATCATTAGTTTAATAAGTGTGACAATTATCAATAATGTAATTTCCTTACAAGTAAATAGTTTAAACAATTGTTTCCTGATGAAATAACTATTCAAGAATTCCTTGTAATTTAATATTACCTCAATTAAATCAAGTAAATATTTCCTTTATTTTAATAGTTTTTAATTAATAATATGTGTTACTATGTTAAGTGGATTGTTATCAAATATAAATTTAGGTCAAATTTTTTAAAAGGCAGAGTTTGATTTAGTGAAGTCAAATTTAGTGAATTGCCACGATGCCAAATCAAGCAAAGAATCATGATAAAAATTGAAAGTTTGTGTGCTTGCTCTGTCTGAAAATATGTTTAAGACAGCTTGCTACTTTTCAAGCAGATCGAATATGCCAACTGTACAAAACCAAGATCAATATTAGTGATACTTGGGTACCAAAAGGATTCTGCGAATCATGTAGAATTACTTTGCGCAGGAAACAAGAGGGGAAAGAAGTTGCACTCCCTCCTTTGTTTGATTTAAAGTCAATACAAGTGAGACTTGAAACAAGAGGCATGATGTGTTGTTGCCTAATATGCCGAATTGGTCGTTCAAAGCTGCAAGAAAAACATCCTCTTATAGAGCGAACCACTATTGAAAAAAAACCAAAGGTGCGTTGCAGCAAATGCCTCAACCCTTTAGGAAAAGGTTTTCCCCACCAATGTTCTCAAATAATGTTAAGGGAAAACATTTAATCTTTAGCAGCAAAAGATGCCAAATCATCAGAACAAATCGCATCTCGAGTTATTTCCAATAAAGAATTATCTCCGGAAGAAACTATTCTACTGGCTAAAGCATCTGGCGGGCCTCCACTTACAGTTACCTCTCACTCAAAGAACTGGTGAAGACACTGGAGTCAAGAGACAAATTATTGTTGGGGTTTCAGAAGATTCCAGAAACACACTCCAATATTGAACAAATCTGGTAATGCAAAGCTGTTTGGCAATGTCATTCGAAAGCCAATCATCTGTAGGCCTGTCAATGTTCTGATTAGGAAAATCATTCCACCGATGGAATTGCATCTCCTCTTAGGAGTTGTCAACCATCTTTTCAAGATCCTTAAAACTGCTTGGATAGAAACTGTTAAGTGGCAAGCTGCCCTCCACATTCAACTGTGCCCGTATCACAGGGGCCATTTTGAGGGAAATGAATGCAGGAAGCTTCTTAAAAATGTGGATATGCTGCAGCAACTTGCTGAGACAAACATTGTTCCCAATATTGTGTGCATAATTAGAGCATTCAAAAGCTTCAATTTAGTTGTCAAGGCTTGCTTTGTATACAAAGCAAGCCTTGACAACTAAATTGATACTTTGCCAGATTTCGCTGAAAAAATTAAAAACCTCAAAAAGTGTTACCTATTGATAACTGGCGCAAGCGTAACACCTAAAATTCACGCAGTCTTATACCACACCAAGAATTTCATCACTCACAAAGGATCCCCCTTGGGGCCCTATAGTGAACATACTGTCGAAACTTCTCATTAAGATTTTTACCAAAATTGGTCGAGGTATAAGCGAAATAATAATCATCCAGAGTACAAATAAAGATTGTTGCGCTGCATAATTGATCTAAACAGTAAGCATCTTTAAAGAACATCATTTGAGTTATTAGAAATTAGGCTGCTGAAATTAATATTTTACGGCCTATAATGAATATTTTCACCATCTTTAAAAGTAGTATTGTAGAGTATTTGTATTAAAAGAGTACATTGAGCTATTTATTAATAATTTTAAAAGTAAATGTATTTAAGGAGGTCAATGCAAAATATTTTAGGAGATCTACTTTTCTTTTTTATTTTACTAACTGATAGTCGTTTGACCAGGTTTTGAACTTTTTTTTAGCTTTTTTTTTTGGCAGCAGCTTATACCTTAGGTATAAGCGTAGCATACATGGCCATCAACGTCGGGGAGGCTAGGGGGTCCTTTCTACTTTTTTTTTTGCGAGGCCTTTTTTTGCTTTTATTTCCTTTTCTACTTTTTTTTTTGCGAGGACCTTTTGTTTTAGAAATATAGGAAATTATTTTAGAAATTATGGATTTTATTTCAGAAATTGAGAGGTTGACCCCCTCCACTTTGAAGGCTGTTACGACAATATTAGCATAAGACTATTTAAATCAAGCTTTAAGTAGCAAATCACTATTTTGGTCTATAAAATGAAAACTGTACATGTACCAATAAAATAATTATAACAAAAACTGTTGGTATTACATAGTAGAACACTCATGTAACCATTATTTTAAAAATAGTGACCAAATTTCAAAGTAATTGCTAAAGCTTTGAGGTATAAGTAGCAAAAAACTAAAACTGCAATAAATACTACACCAGTCATCCAATCAGTCTGAAATTTTGTCCAGAGTTTGGTGTGACTATTGGCTACATTTGCACTAATTTTTATCAAATTATATTGAGTGGTTCCAATTCTACAAGTGTTTTTATTGGCGCACTATGAAGTCAAAATTTGACTTAATTTGAACATTCAAATTAAATTATTTTTTGCTGACAAAATTAAATGATTTCAAAATTTGCATCACAGGGTACCTTCATGTGTACGCTAACTTTCCGTATAAGTGGCATTCTTGGGATAGCTAGGTAGGCATTATAAGGATCCGTGCTAATCGTGACTGTCATCTAAAGCTCTTTTTAAAAAAAAAAATTAAAACAATGATAAAACTTATATCAGTATCTTTACTTTTACTATATTTTTAGCTTTATAAAGTCTGATACGAAGCTTAAAACTAATAGTTACATAAAAAAACGCAGCACATTACCCTTTTTCAACGCTTCACAACAGGGCTACACAAAAACATCAAAAATTGTTTATAACCCTTACAACTTGCTAAAACAATGCTATGGTTTGATAAAATTATTTTTTTAATCATTTTTTGGCTTAAAAGTGTTCTTAAATAGTTAAAAAAAGAATTTATTGAGGTTAGCATGTTTTCCTGACTTTTTTTTTTTCCCTCTCTCTCTCTCTCTCTCTCACGGAATTGCCCATATATATATATATATATATATATATATATATATATATATATATATATATATATATATATATATATATATATATATATATATATATATATATATATTATTTTAACCAATATAAAGCAAAAGATAGTCAAGCCGGTAAACAAAAGTAAATATTTTTTTCTCAAAATATATATTACTAAAAATATTTTTTTTATTTTTCCAAAAAAATACACTAATACAAAGTATTTTTATATAATTGATTAAATAAACTTTAAGGACTAGAGGCCTTTCAAAAAATCATCAGTAGTGCTGTTATGGTATTGTAGCAAAATTTTTGTATACAAAATAAATTTAGTTGCATATTGTTGCTATGAGTAACTATTTTGATAAATTCAATTCTAATAATACACAGGAAGTATCAATTAAAAGTATCATGTTTTTGTTTGTGCAGATGCTTTTCGTATGATAACAAAAAACTTTCATTGTTAAGCTCATGGAAAACAAAAAACATTTTCCAGTAATTTTACCTCAGTATTTTTCAAACCGTGAAGTAGATGATATAAAAAAATTTTATTTTAGATATATTGATGATGGTTTTATAATCTGGCCAAAATCATCTTGATATCATAAATTTTAAAATTTCTCCAACTGAATTAAATGAATCAATTAGTTTTACAACCGATTTTGGCAAAGAGTTTTCTAAAAATGATAACACCTACAGTGTAATTAACTTTTTAGACATTGCAATTACTCTTGAAAACTATAAAAAAATTCAAGCAGACATTTATTATAAAGAAACGAACACTCATGACTATTTAAACTATAACAGCCATCATCCATTACACATCAAAAAGAATATTCCTTATAATTTAGCTAAAAGAATAATTGTTTTTACATCTAATTACGAAAATGAAAAACTTCGTCTAGCTGAACTAAAGTCATGGTGGAAAGATTGTGAATATCCTGATGTAATTATAGATAAAGCATTCCATAACGCAAAACTACAAGGACCAGCGTCACAAAAGAAGTCTAAAGAAATATTTCCTTTAGTGACAACACTCTATAGTAATCTCAATTGTCAACCTTTAATAACAGAAACTAACCTTTTACTCAAAGTATCTCAGAATGAAAGAGTCAAAAATGATTTTTCTAATATTCATCCGCTATTAGCTTTTAAACAACCTCCTAACTTATTAAGAAGACTTACTTTTTCAAAATTTGAAGCAAATAATAAGAAGATTGGCATATTTAAATGCAAAGACATTCGATGAAAAATATGCAAACTCTACCTTCAAGAAGTAGATGAGTTTGAAACTTCTAATGGTACTATCTGGAAAATAAAAAGTCACATCACATGCAACAGCAAAAATATAATTTATTACCTTAAATGTTTGGCATGCAAAAAACAAGCCACATATACTGGCAAAACTAACAATTTAAGATTACGAATAAATGGACATATTTCTAGTTGCAGAACTGGCCTATCAACAATTAGATTTGACAACCACGTTTATACATGTCAACGCTTCCACCAAAATGTAATTGAACCTTTTTTTCAACTTTTTGTTTTCCTTGAGCTTAACAATGAAAGTTTTTTGTTATCATACGAAAAGCATCTGCACAAACAAAAACATGATACTTTTAATTGATACTTCCTGTGTATTATTAGAATTGAATTTATCAAAATAGTTACTCATAGCAACAATATGCAACTAAATTTATTTTGTATACAAAAACTTTGCTACAATACCATAACAGCACTACTGATGATTTTTTGAAAGGCCTCTAGTCCTTAAAGTTTATTTAATCAATTATATAAAAATACTTTGTATTAGTGTATTTTTTTGGAAAAATAAAAAAAATATTTTTAGTAATATATATTTTGAGAAAAAAATATTTACTTTTGTTTACCGGCTTGACTATCTTTTGCTTTATATTGGTTAAAATAATATATATATATATATATATATATATATATATATATATATATATATATATATATATATATATATATATATATATATATATATATATATATATATATATATATATGTATATCTTTATATATATAAACATATATAAACATATATATAAACAGAATAAAACAATTACCTGATTTTGTTAATTTAATTGCATCAACCTTGCATAAATTCATTTCCTCTGAATTGTCGATACTTGTTGTCCATATTCCGTTGCCTATTTTTATTTGGTCAGCATGTTTTACATTATAATGATCAGTATAAACAAGATGTTTTGGTGAAAGAGTGACAGAACTTCCATTTTTGCAACTTATTTTGAGAAAATTCATCTTTTTGGTCTCATTTTTGTGTGCGAACATGTACACTGTGGAGTATATAAATTTCTTAGTTTTGGTTTCAAATGATAAAACTTTATCGCCAACATTTAATTCTTTTATTAACTTGATTTCAGGGTAAATTTTCATAACAATTATTTTTCCATTTCCTGAAAAACAACTACTGGTTTCAGGTTCTGCATCATTTGCAGCAGCATTACGGGTCTCAGGTGCTTTAACACTATTTTTTGTAATTCTTCTATTAAAAGATCTTTTTGTTTTTGAAATACCAAGCAAATGCTCAAAAGCAGTTTGACAAGTTTCACCTTTTTTTTTGTCTATAGAAGAAACAAAATCTGCAATAGATTGAAGTTCCAAGTTTCTTTTTAAAACAGAAGGTTTTAAAGTTAAAGAAGCTTTCCAAGATTTAAATGCGTTGGAGGAGTCAATTGTTTCAATCTTCTTCAAATTTGAAATTTGCGTTGTTGACACGCCTCCAATCCAATTAAGTTCTATATCTGTTAAAGATAGATTTAGATCAAAATATTTACCACAGTCTTGACTTTTTTGAAAGCCGTGTTTCAGCATCTTTAGGCCATATTTTAGTTGATCTTTAATCAATTCTTCATTAATTTGGTTCGAATGAGTTTTTTTTAATTCAACACTCCCTCCTAAATATGCTAATGTTACAATGTAATACCCCCATCTCTCAAAAAAATTTCTAAAAAATTCTGTAACATTAGAATCATTTGCTACAAAACAGGTTGGAAAATCAGAAGTAACAACAGCTTCCTTAAAAAGTTTGCTCAATTTGAGTTTGCTGGTATCAGGTATGCACAATTTGTGAGTTCTAATTTCATGAAAATATGACAAATTTGATTTAATAGACGAACCATTTAAATTGTCTTTCTTGCTTAAAATAAATTTTGCTTCTACTTTATCACCTAATCCAATTGCATTCAGTTGTTGTGTTGTAAAAAGTTCTGAATCTGGTCCCAAAAAATATGAAGTCTTGCTTTTATCACAAGTGATATCAAAACCTTTTTTAATATTAAACTGTTGATGGTTTTCTTCTTGATTTTTTTCTGATTCTTCTAATTCAAAGATACTGGTCTCTTTTATTTTGTCGTAAAAAACATCATAACCTTTTCCAACAAATATTTCGCCCAAAACTTCTGCATCACCAGAATAGTATTGTGACTGTAAAAGTAATCATATTTTAGTAAAGTAATTGTAGAAATTTAATGTTAAAAAAGCAGAATTTAATTTTCAAAATATAAGCTCTCACTACAAATATATTTAAAAACAATTCCATATATATATATATATATATATATATATATATATATATATATATATATATATATATATATATATATATATATATATATATATATATATATATATATATATATATATATATATATATATATATTTATATTGTGTATATTTAGTTATTGTATTGTTTTGAGTATTGTATGGGTTATTTTTTGTTTTTATAAGTATTGAAACACTCGTGGCTTACAATTCAAGACAATCTAGTTGAAAAAGTTTACATAGTTTTTATATATATTTAAAATACTTATTTTATTTGCAATACTTAGTTATTAATAATTTTAACTAAAGAAACATTTACACAAAAATAATAAAGTGGCCATTAAGTGAATATATATCTATACATATTTACCCAGGTCACTGATTCCCTGATAGTGTAACGCTGATGTAACGCTTACATATTATTCATGCGAAAGTTATTTTATTTAAAAGTGCGTAAATTACTTTTAAAATATCATGCGTCAAAACGAGTTCATTTTATTTGAATTTTATTAACTTATAGTGTTACAATATTGTGTGGTGTAGTGGTTAATAAATTTGTTTTTGGTGCCTGCGTTCCGAGTACAATTCCTATTGGAATTTATTTTTATTTTTTTTTAGAATATTTTTTTATTAATTAACTAATTGATGCTAATATATTAATAATAATTATAATAATAATATAATAAAAGACACGGAGGTAATAAATAGTTAAGTAATTCAGTTAACAAATAACATAAATGCGTGTAAACATGTCTTGCTTTTAAAGAAAAACGTTGTCGTTAATGTTCTTACTCTCGAGTTTTTAATACAAGGGAAGGGGGGGGGGAGGGAATAAAAAGAGGGGAGGTGGAAGTTTTAGTCTAGATCTAATAAACAGGGGGCAGGGAAAGGGGTTTTTAATAGAAGGACGAGTGGGAGTTTTTCTATGATACAATATAAGTATTTTTTATAAAAAAGTTTAGTTTATAAAATTTTTTTTACAAAAATTTAAACTATTTAGGTCTAGTGTGGCTTGCGGTCAAATTTTTGAATTTTAACTTAACTTTACTTTTAAATTAACTTTACAACTGCTAACAATACAATCCAATAATTTATATATAGCAAATTATAAGATATTGTTTGTTTTTGTTTTTTGTCAAATTTTTGTAAACTCGATAGCATATGTAAAATTTACAAAAATTCGAGATTTAACTTCGGATAACAATATTCTATATAATTTTATGACAAAATTATTTCAATATTAAAAACTATTTGTTTTACAAATTCATTATGCTGTATTCAAATATACAAATTCATTATGCTGTTTTAGCATAATTTCAATAGGATTTAATATGCTGAACCGAGACAACCAGGGTGCGGATTCACAAAACTTTTGTAACTCTTGCGTAACTTATGGAAATCGTATGCAAATTTAATTTTTATTAACTACTGGTATTCACAAACATTTCACAGCGTTTGCGTAAAGTTAAGTTTGCGCAAAAAGCTACGCTTTACTTACGCAAAAAATCTTAAGATTTTTTGCGTAAGTAATTAGAAAAAAATGAGATATCATTCGTTTACATTTTAACTAAAATGAACAAGGTAGTATAAATGTATCAATAGAGCAACTATTATATATACTCAACTACTTTTACAATTACTACAGCAACTTTTTTTTTTAAATTTTAAATCTAAGAAAATTGGTTAACTAGTGAAAATAAATTTAAACTTGAAAAAAAATAAGGAATTTAAATTTAATCATTATTTTAAGGAATTATAGATACGAAAATTTTTTTTTGTGAAAATACGCTTTATTTGAGACTCAGATTAACATACTTAAAAAAAAATTTTTTTTTTGTCAATATTACAAACTTTTACCCTTGAGAAATAATAAATTGAATTCTTAGTTCAGCAACAAAAAATTTTTGTTGTTGTTGACCTGTGCAACTTTTAAAAGCACTATTTTAAAGGAGTTTTTTTTTTAATAAATTAATTGAAATGTTAGTTAGAGGTTTCAAAGATTTCTAATCAAGTTGAATGAAAACTGCTATTAGAGTATTAATTACTACCTGTAATAAATATTTATTAACTGCAATAAATTTAATAACATCTATTTAACAACTACAATAAATTAAGGTGGTCAAATTTCTAAAATCGTTTATTTTTAACAAATATTATTTTATAGATAATATCAAAAAATTGCTTTAGAAAAAAATAAAAAATAAAAATTTCACATTTGGACCCTAGTTTTGTGTCACAAACCATAAAAAAGCCAGGAGATACATCAATAGGTATTGAGATAATGGTAGTTCCTATGAAAGCTAAAACTTTCAGTGTTTACTTATATTATAACAAGATACTCAATGAAGCAAAATCATTAACTTAGCTTAAAGTATGAAGATGTTATAGCATAAACAACTAATTAGCCAAAATTTATTTTAAAATCGCTCACTTTAGAAAACCATAACTCTGCTCAAGAAAAAAATCAAAAAAAAATTTATTGCTTCAATGAGTTTATCAAATATATTATTACAATTGTACAAAATTTCAAAGTACTACAACAAGTAGTTATTCAAGTTATTTATTGTAGCATGCTAAAAATAGCATTCTGAGATAAACACAATTTAAGATAGTTAAAATTGAAAAAAATAAGTTAAAATATTAAAACAAACTTTGATTTCTAAAGATTTGTTATCACTCCTCAATGTAAGAGCAGTAGTCTAATTTTATAAAAGCAGTAGTCTAATTTTATAAAAGCAGTAGTCTAATTTTATAAAAGCAGTAGTCTAAACTTATAAAAAGTTTTTTATAAGCTTTATTTAACTGTTTAAGTTTCATACAGAAATTAATATTTATGTTTAGCAAAACTGAAAAATTTAAAAATTATAAATAAATATTCTATAAAATATAAAAATTCTGGTAACCCTATTTCAAATTTCAATAAAAATATCAACTGGAAGATTGAATTAAACTAAAATCATTAAAAACATCCAGCATCATAGTTATTTCGTCTCATTTTATTTATCTTAATCAATTTAACTTTTTTATTTTGCTCTAATTTGTTTCCAATGTTGGTTTAATTTATCACTTGATTTTTTTGCTATATTTTTAATTTTTTATCTTTTTGATTGCAAAACATATAATTATTACCAGGATTATAAGTTCTAAATAAATATTTACTACTTCATCTTTTAAATACCATTTTTAAATTTTTGTAAATAAAGAACTTTTATTGTTTTGAGTTTTTTCAAGGCACCTTTCTAACATGTTTTTATCAGATAAATCAACAAATATTAGCTTGATTATGTAATTACCACAGGCTGTCTTGGTTTTTCTATTCGCAATTTTTTTCAATGTCTCAATAATATTGTCTGCTTAAAATTTGCACCGGGTATTAATAGTTCCACAACACATTGAATGTCTTAATTCTGAAAATGATGCCTCAAATTCACAAAACCACAGCTTTTGTAATATCTTTTTTCAATTTCATGCAATGCAATTACTAAATATAGATTTATACTAAAAATCATTAGAATTTTTATTTGAAACTTTTTTACTGGTAAAAAAACTTCATATTTCATAAACACTCAGTGCACTTAGCAACAAAGAACTTAGCAACAAAGAGCTTATTTTTTTTTAATACATACTATATGCCCTGACTGTGAGACTGTGACATGCCCTGACTGCGAGACTTCATCTCACAGGGCATGCTCAAACAAAGGCAAGAGATTGTATAATAATGTCAACATCAATTTAAAGATTATTGTAAGGTTGTGGAATAGCTTCATCATTGAACATGAGATAGTTGATCGAGATTACATTTAGGCATAAAAAAAATAATGATGATTCTTCATTCACATTTCAAAAATTAACTGGCAATCTTGATTTTCGTCATCCTTTTTTTAAAAAAACTTAAGAAGCACAAGTTTTTCTTCTCCTCTAATTTATTCTATTTCCTCTATAATTATTCTAGTTGCACATTATAAAACATCAGTTTTTATAATGTGCAATTAGAATAATATATTTATTTTATTCTTCACTAAAAATAAGAATAATAAAGAATTAAACTCAGGTTATATTTACCATTAATAAGTAAAAAAAATAAAAATAAATTAAACAACATTTAAGCACAGTAAAGTGGTTTGGTTATATAATTTTTATAGCAAAAAAACGCCAAACTCTCACTCAGTATTTTTTAAAACCTTATTTTGGAAAATGATTGCTCAAGCAATTCACTTTAGAACATTATTTTAAATAAAAAATCAAAACATTTAGACCATACTTTAAGATTTTGATATTTTTGACCACCTGAAATACAACTTCAAAAAATACGATTTCACACACTATATATATATATATATATATATATATATATATATATATATATATATATATATATTATATATATATATATATATATATATATATATATATATATATATATATTAGGGTGGAGTGATTTTGGAATCAGAACTATAGTAACCCTGGAGTAAATAGATTATCAAAAAATAATAATAAAATGCATTATTTGCTAATAATGCCTGGAAAATGGCTGGTTTACAAAAATGTACATTTATTAAGACATAATCTATTTTTGTGGAAAACTGCCATTTTTCGATTTTTTTTAAAAGTGGGCATACGCATTGTGCGTTGTTTTGTTGCTTTTAGATTATAATTTATAAATAGCAAATAATTTATAGAAAAAAAGCCTAAAAGCAAATCAAGGAAAACTCGTTTAGAAAATAGTCTGAAATACGGAGGTCTCCCATCAGAAATGCCTTCAGCTGATCTTCCAACATTTCGTCAAGTAATGTCTTCCTCTTCTTCAGAGAAATTCAACCTTAAGAAAATTACAAAATCTTTTTGAAAGAGTAAAATCTATAAACCGAGGACGTTGTAAATCTAAAAGTAAGGAGTATCATGATTTGATTTTAGATAAACTCTTTGATATTTCATCATGTACTTGTGAATTAACAACTGTTTTATGTAATGACCGAAATGTTAAGTGTAGCATCATCAATTGCCAAGTAGAGCACATCTTGTGTCTTTGTAAAACTAGAAAGGTATTTGATTACATTTTTTATATATTATTGTATATACTAAAATATTTGTTGTTTTAATCTGCAATTATTTATTAATTATATATAATTATTTCACTTCAATTAAACTGAAGTAGTTGATTACTTTCAATAATTGTATTTAAGGTCCCTTCTGAAGACAGGGCATATATTTGTGACCAGAGAAACAAGATTGGTCCTAAAGGTATTTACCAGCTAGGAAAGGCTGATTTAAAATCTGGTACATTTATTCCGCAAAGGTTTGTTCAAGTAGAGCTTATAGATCATGTCAAAATGCCTTACGCCCATAACTCATTGATTGATTCTGGTCACATATCTGAATTTTCAGCATCCGATCCAAATGTTTTGGTAACATTTTTATGCATATTTGTATATATATAATTATATATATACATATATATATATATATATATATATATATATATATATATATATATATATATATATATACATATATATATATACATATATATATATATTTGTATATATATAATTTTATTTGTATTTAACATATTTGTATATATATAATTATATATATACATATATATATATATATATATATATATATATATATATATATATATATATATATATACATATATATATATATATATATATATATATATATATATATATATATATATATATATATAAATAAATATATATATATATATATATATATAAATAAATAAATATATATATATATATATATATATATATATATATATATATATATATATATATACATATATATATATATATATATATATATATATATATATATATGTATATATATATATATATATATATATATATATATATATATATATATATATATATATATATATATATATATATATATATATATATATTTATCATCATCATCATCAGCCATATTATTCAGATTTGAATAATATGGCTGATGATTGCCGAATGGCATGAAACTTTTAGTTCCATTATAAAGTTGTATTTTTTTTCATTTAAATTATTTTAATATAATTTGATCTATCTTTTTTAAAAAAAGATATTGATCACTCTTAAACCGACAAGAGTTGTATTTCCAGCAGTATACAACATTTATCAATATATATATATATATATATATATATATATATATATATATATATATATATATATATATATATATATATATATATATATATATATATATATATATATATATATAAATTAGTAGAAAATCACTTAACAAATTTTTTTTTTCATTATACACTGTGTTTCATCAACAAAGACTCATCAGAAATGAATTATCAAATTAATAAAACTTCAATTTATACCAAAAAATTACAGGAAGTCGCAAATGTTTTAACTACTGTAAATTTTCACACATTTGTGGAATTTACTGACACTATTATAAAAAGAATTCTTTAGAAAGTATTACTTATGCTTTTTTTTATAAAAATATTTTGAAAAAAAGGGGGGATTGAATGTAACTATTATTTGAGCTCACTTATTTTTATAGTTTTTTTGGAGAAACTAATTTTTGTGCCTGCATTTAGAAATCAATACCGATTTTTTGTTTAACAAACATTCTTGGTTTGCATGTGTAATTATTTGAAATTTTTCTTGTAGACATAGTATGCATTTTCCAGTAATTTAATTTTTTCTTCCTGTAATTTAATTTTTTGGTATAAATTGCAGTTTTATTAATTTGATAATTCATTCCTGATGTGTCTTTGTTGATGAAACACAGTGTAAAATAAAAATAAATTTTTGTTAAGTGATTGTCTACTAATTTATAATTGCTCTGTTCTTTTAAGAACATTGATCACTCTATTTTGTAGAACACATTTTTTAAAATTGTTTAAATATATATATATATATATATATATATATATATATATATATATATATATATATATATATATATATATATATATATATATATATATATATATATATATATACACATACATGCATATATGTATATGTATGTATGTATATACATACATATATATATACATTTGGCATAACTTGCAAATGCTCTACTTCTAGATTATGGAATCATTAAATATGGAGATTTTAATCAAGTTGTAGATCGAAGCAAAATTGAGAGGTAAATAAACTATTTCATTATATAAGTTAGACAAATATAAATATATCTCTTTATTTAATGATTTATATAAATGCTCATTTACAAAACATTTAATATGATACTTAGCTAAATATAACACTTTGAATTGTTTTATAGAGAGAAGAAGAAAGTAATGTCTAGATATGGTAATCAACATGATAATAATTTAAGTAACTTGGTGTGTTTGGGTGTTGATGGTAAAGATGATAAAAATGTTCTTCAGTTTAAGGATGACGATTATTAAGAAATAAACGACTTTGTGGTTTTTTAATAATAAATTTTGTTATGCATTTGATGTTAATAAAACATATTTATATAAATGTACTTACTTTTTTCAATGTGAGGAATATAAAAATGTGTTTAGGATTTAGGACCAATGCAGTAGTAGGGTAGTGGTAAAGTGTTCAACTCGACATTTGCAAGGTATTTATTTTAGAAATATTTCGCCTTTGGCAATTGAAATCTTGATAAACACTTATATTCATGAATTTAATTGATAAACACTTATATTCATGAATTTATTTAAAAACATGTTCGGATTTTGGTGATGGTTATCCATGACTATTTTTATTACCCGTTTATTACTGTAATAGTTGATCACTGTAATAATCACTGTTTTCGAATAAAAAATTAAGCACTTTAGGGTTCATAGAAATAATTTTTGAAGGTTTTTGCAAATAGTGTAATGCTTCAGCCTCATCTAAATTCACAATTGGCTCGATATTTTAAACGAAATGGGTACACGTACCAATTACGTTTAAAGTATTTAGTCAAAATTAAATTGTTCAATTTATTAATCCTTTATTCATATCTGGTAATTATTAATTACTTACATCTTGGATAATCTTGAGGTCAAAATTACTTAAGTTGTTTGTAAGCACTTTCAAGACCTATATAACTATAATTATCTAAATTCTTTAGTATATAATTATACAAAATTTTCAACTAATCTTAATTTTTCAATTTACCTTAAAAAACTAAAAATGACTTACATAAGTAGACTTTGTATATACAGTTTAGTTATATAAGTAATTTTAAGTTTGCCGTTCAAAACTTGATTGTATTTTATATATATTAACAGATACGTGTTTAAATGAGTTATAAAAACTAGCTACAAATAAATTAAATGTTTAAATGCGTATATTGCTTATATACCATTATATTAAATAAAATTTTTATAATTTATTATTAATTTATTTGACCATTTTATAATGAATGAATTTATTTGAAAAAAAAAAAACTTTTGACTTTTTTATTAATTGATTTCATAAATTGCAGAATAAACGTGAAAATTAAAAAAAATTGCGTTTATTTGCATTTTTTCAAATTCGATTAAGAGTGCCATTTTTTATTTTGGATAGCTGAAATTTTTTATGAGCTCATATTTTACCCTGTTGAACTTACTCCCGGGTTACTAAAGTTGAATTTCCAAAAAAGTATGCAAATCACTCCACCCTAATATATATATATATATATATATATATATATATATATATATATATATATATATATATATATATATATATATATATATATATATATATATATATATATATATATATATATATATATATATATAATGTGAAATCGTATTTTTTGAAGTTATTATATATATATATATATATATATATACATATTCTTGTAAATAGTGAAGTCGTATTTGTTTGAAGTCATATTTCAGTTGGTCAAAAATATCAAAATCTAAAGGTATGGTCTAAATACTTTCATATTTTTTAAAGTGTGTATATATATATATATATATATATATATATATATATATATATATATATATATATATATATATTGAATTATATTCAAGTTAAAAAGGTAATACAAAACTCAATTAACTGAAAATAATTGTATCAAATTTTTTATGAACTTAATTCTTAAGTTATATATTATAAATACATTTTATTAAACATAAAACTACTTAACTTAATCTTTTAATAAACATAAATTTATTGAACTTAATATTGGGAATATTACCTTTTCCCTTCAAACTAAAAGATTGAGTAGCACCAATTTACAGCTTATATATTTGTAATCACATGCTAACTAGAGATAGCGGGAATTATTTATGTTGTTCGCAGGATCCCGGGAAAATCCCAAGAAAGTACATTTATTACATAATAAAATACAAATAAATATATATTTTTATTATTCTTTTCACTTTGTTTTTAAAACTATTTTTGTGATATAAAGTGACCTTTTAGAAAAACAAGTGAATCCAGATGACTGTCTGACAATCTAGTTCTAAACTTTTTAAAAAATAAGCCTGTTGAACTAAACACTCTTTCAGCTTCAACACTGGAAGGTCGAATAGTTAAAAGTGCATTATAAAGCATATCTAAATTATATGATCTTTTGTTAGTTGCTTCAAACAAATTAAATTCTTGATGCATAGTTGATTTATTACAACTGACTACAAAGTTGTCCTTTTTTCTCAAAAATTTGTCTAATCTTTCAGCCATAGATTCAGATGGCTTTTCTAAATTGACATTACTATTGTTAAACTTATCATTATCTCCTACTTTTGGTATATTTTCAATTATGGGGAAAAGTCTACCAGTTATGTCAATAGCTATATTTATCATCTCTGTTTTAGATGGTATGCAAAATAAGTTATTATACATATTATGTAAAAACATTAATAAACCAACAAGATCACTTTTTTTTCTTTGACATATCCTTTCAACTAGAGCAATCATAAGATTAGGATCAAGTTCTGTAACAACAAATTTTAATGTGTTGTCAGCTGTTAATGTTACTTCCCTTCTACAAATCATTTAAGAACCTAAAATAATCAGCTGAAGACTTTTTGCTAAACTTTCAACTACTTCAAGCTCATCATCAGACAACATAAGTTTTTCTAAACTGAAATCCACCAGAGATTTACCAATTGCTTTCTTAACTTTAATAAATCTTTGAATCATGGCAAGCATTGAATTCCAACGAGTTTTTGAATCTAAAATAAATACTAGCTCTTGTTCAAATTCATTTTTAGAAAAACGTTTCAAAGTATCCATTTTTAAGGGAGATCTTTTAAAAGTCACAACAATTTTACGAACTTTAACCAGAACCTTATGAAGCTTAGGAACAAGATCAGGAGCACGGTCACTATTTTCATTTTCATCATCATCATCACCATCATCATCATCATCATCATCATCATCATCATCATCATCATCATCATCATCATCATCATCATCATCATCATCATCATCATCATCATCATCATCATCATCATCATCATCATCATCATCATCATCATCATCATCATCATTATCATCATCATCATTATCATCATCATAATCATCATCAAAAACATCAAAATCATCTTCAATATCTACTTCATTAGAAATCTGATTATTTTCAACTTTATTTTTATAAATTACATCAACTACAGCTAAATGTATAAAATGTGCAAAACAAAGTTGATATTCAGCAGGAGAAATATTTCCTAATTTTATAAAATAACGGAAGCCCCATCTGTTGTTATGCAAACCACATCACTGGAAAGACTCACATTAAACATGTCTAGTTTTTTGATAAGTAGTTTAAGGCAATCATTTGCATTATGCGATCCAATTATTCTCTCTAATCCGAGATTTATAAATCCAGTATTATAGTAAAGATTTATATTCATAAACCCATATTTTGAATATTCATCCAAATCTATACTGAACTTGAATTCTTTTTTTATTTATTTCACGTATTGGCCTTTTTTTTCTACAATTATTTCCATATAATATTTATACATAAAGTTCATGACATCTGTTTTAGATTTTGGTAGACTGTTGCCTTTATCATGAAGCAACTTGGATCGAATTTGATCCGATTCAGCTATTATATAATCGAAGCGAATCGGATCAACGAATTTGATCCGATTCAGCTATTATATAATATAAAATCCATCAATAGCAGCAAATCGAGCCAATTGTTCTCCTAATGAAACTTTTTTTATTATAGAATCAATTGTAGATTGAACACAACGTTTTTTATTAAGCGGTTTATCCTAACATTCTTTATTTAAAATGATATTGTGGATTTTCTCTAAATGTCTTTTCAACCCAACAGTGGTACCGCCTTTGCATAATATTAATTTTGGACAATGTTTACATTGTGCCTCATCATTTTTTTTTAGATCAAAATAACTCCAAACCTTTGAAGTTTTATGATTTGAGGACATTTTTATAACATTAAGTATAATTTTTGTCGCACAGTGATAAAATACAAGTATGCAATAACATTAAGTAATCTTCTGATGGTCCAGAAAACAAAAAATTATAATTTTGGCGGGAAATTTAAACGATGTATTATTTAAATCCATGAGTACCAAAAAAAAATTATCCCAGGATCCCAGAAAAAATTTCCTGGGATTTGGAATTTTTGGTTTATTTTTTTTCCTGTAAATTTCCAGGGAACAAATTCCTGAGAATACTCCCTGCTAACAAACATTATTCTTTATTAACAAACATTATTCATTGTTAATAGAATAAAATAAGAATTTTTTTAGAACTTGCATAGAATTTCTGCCATCTTTTATGCAACAAATTGACAAAACATATAGATTATTTAGTAAATAACATTTTAGCAGAGTATGTAATTACTACTGCAAAATGACATTCCAGACTAATTTGTAAACAACATTTTAACAGAGTATGTAGTTATTACTGCAAAAGGTACTAGTATAAATTCAAAAAAACTTCTTATTAAACTTTAGTAGTTTAATCAAATTACTTTAATCTATAGCCTATAGTTCCTTAGGCAGTAATATATTTCTGCAAAAGGAACTATAGCCTATAGATTCAACTACTTTAATTAAACTGCTAAAGTTTAATAAGAAATATTTCTTTAAAATATTCATTTTAACAGAGCATGTAGTTATTAATAATTATATACTATGTTAAAATTTTGTTTACTAATTAGTCTGAAATGTCATTTTGCAGTAGTAATTACATAGTCTGCTAAAATGTTATTTACTAAATAATCTATATGTTTTGTCAATTTGTCAAATTTTAAAAAATCTTATCACAAATCTTAACAAAAAAATCAATATATGTGAGCTGCACCAATATTTTAAAGTTACGCCAAAGTTAAGGTAGCACCTACCTAACGTAACTTTTCTTGCTTAAATCGCGCTGAGCATTTTCTTAAGAAGTTTTGTGAATGCCATAATTTGAGAGTTGGACTTAGAAGATAGAACCGCAAGTTTTTTGCGCAAGTTTTGTGAATGCAAAATAAGTAAATTCGTCGTAAGTTCCAAACTTATGTCAAACTTTAGCTTAAAAAAGTTTTGTGAATCTGCTCCCAGGTCGGCAATTTTCAAAGCCTGTTTACACTGAAAGCTTTTGTTTTTATTGATGACTCAAAAAATTATTTTCTAATTTTTAAGGCAGGCTTTCACTTTTTTTTTTTAGTTTTGAGATATAAATCTGCTCCCAGGTCGGCAATTTTCAAAGCCTGTTTACACTGAAAGCTTTTGTTTTTATTGATGACTCAAAAAATTATTTTCTAATTTTTAAGGCAGGCTTTCACTTTTTTTTTAAGTTTTGAGATATAAAGTTTATGCTGACAACAATTAAAAATTAATAAATGGGGGAGGGAAGGGTGTGTGTGAAGGGAGGGTGTGTGAGTTCATTTTCATAAACTTGGTGAGGGTGTGAAAGTTTTCCAAAAACTAATGAACGTCCCCCCCCTTTTTTATTAGGGACTCGAGAGTAATATAGTTTCTAAAGTGATTCTTTAATGAAATTTTTAACTTAGAATTTTTTTTTTAACATTTGTTTTAAATTAAGTCATTTAAATTTATAACTCTGATTCACCCTTTCACTGGGACATCTGTGATGGAGCAGTCATCAAGATCCGCAGCGCTCTTACTCCATACCAATTAATTTGCTTTAGTATCAACATCACTTGCTTTCCAACCATCTGTACAACTAATATGCGTTCAATCTGTAACAAAATCAAGATTTTTAATCAATTTCTTACAGATTCTAACATTGACATTGACATTGACATTGCCTGTCTAACCAAAACTTGGCTAAAGCCTAGTGGTAAGCAAACTATTCTTTCCCAAATCAATAATAATTACATTTAAAAAAGCACTGAACATCAGGATCGCTTAAGTGATGGTACTATTATATTTATAAACAAAAAATACTCATAAAATAGAACAAATTAAAGTAACGACTACCAATAAAAATGAAAAAAAAAATGAAATTACTAATGGTCGTGTATACCCAAAATACCTCCTCCATGGATACTCCTCCTGTCTAGTAATATGTGCCTATATTCCAGTTTTGGTATCAAAGTGAGCAGTGCAATATTTCTTATCAAATTGCACAACTTATTGAGCCAACCATAACTAGCTGTACATTGGACAACAAACTACTAATAATTCTTGCAGGGGATCTAAATGGCTGCCCTACTGATTTTATTTGTCATTTTCACCAATTCTTTCACCTTAATGCACATCCAACTCAAAAACAAGCTATCATTGACATAATCTTAAATAAGGCTTCTAAATGCTATGTGTCCAATACCCTTCCTAGCTTTGATAATTCAGATCACTTCATTGTAGTTAGTTAGTCTCCTCTAAATCTTTAAAAATCAACTTGCCCAGTTCTCCTCAAGGTTGCTTAGTGGTCAGGTAGAATTACTGACACTGCTGCACTTATTCAATGTACCGATCTTGAAACCTTAAATGAAACATGTATGAATGAAATACAAACTGCTAGCAACAATTTTTATTATTCTATACTCTCTGCTCAAGATATCTGCCAACCTCTAAGAACAATAACGCTTATCAACCCCAAGCCTTGTATGACACCATTGATGACACATTGATGACACTTATAAAATAGCGTCAATGACTTTTTTTCTCTGGGCACTAAAAGGAATAGAAAGAACTTTCCAGATAGCAGATAAAGAACTAATCACCACCCCTATCTCTGATACGTTAGTAAACCAATTAAACGATCATTTTCAAAGTGTTTGGATCGGTAAGAAACAATCTAATCTCTCTTTCTTCAACCGAAAAGTAAACACACCTATTACCTACATTTTTACACTTAATAACATTCTCAACCATAACAACTCAACAAACTAAAGATAGTGTCATCAAGACCAGATGATCTTTCTCCGCTTTTACTCAAATTTGCTCGCTTTGAAATCACTCCACCACTCTGTATCCTATTTAATTGTCTCATAGAAAATAGTTACCTACCTGACCAATGCACTATGGTTTCTGAGACCCAATTTTTTGGCAGAAATCCTTTTTTTTAAAGTATTTAAAAATAATTTTTTAATGTAGTACCATAAAGTGAATCCTTCAAAGTTATAATAAACAGGGTCTTTTAAATTAATTTTTAAAGGTATTTTTAAATTAATAGCTTAGTTTGTTTGTAAAATGCACTCAAGCTTAGAATACTTTTAACTCAGTTTAGTTTACAGCAAATTAGCGTAAATTGAGCTGTTAATTTAAAATACATAACTTTTTAAATAATTATTATAAATTTCTGTAAAGTGAATTATTTTTATACAGGTATATACTTCTTAAAAATATTTAACTAAATTAAAATATTGCATTATTTAAATATAAAAAATAAACGCGTAAAAGTATTTCTTCTTCCATTACTTTTTTCAAAACTTTAAACATACTTTTAAAAAAATCTCTGTATTTCTCCAAAAATATTTTTACACAATTGAATTTTGTTAACGTTCTGAAATATATTCCAATTTTTAAAACTTGCTCCTAGTTGCCCCAATTAAAAATATATCTGGTTGTTTGCAATGATGTACCCTTTCAAATATGAGGATTTATTTAATGTATGGCCTCACTAATGTATAAACTCAGATATTTTTGAGCACGCCATTAAAATAATTGGAAATGATATAAAAGTAGTTATAAGCAATAATATTCAAAAGAAAATTTGTTGTTTGTGCAATTCTTTTGAGCGAAAATGATTAGATAGTCAAAGAAGAATGGGCTAATTTAAAAGTAAACATTCATATTAGTTAAAAAGAGAATTTAGATTTACTGATGATGCAACTCCACCAACATCTTTTAGTCAGTCAATTCCATCAAGATCTTCTGGACAACCAAGTTTATTATTTAAAAAAAAATAAAAAAAACTATATTTTCACCAAAAAAAGAAACAGTATGTTATACAGCAGAAAAAGCATTAGAAAAAAACATTAATTTTGGATTCTAATTTAACAGCAATACCAAAACATTAGACAAGGAGCTGTTATCAAAATTATAATTTGTATCCTGATTACAAAGAGATTTGGAAATGTAAATTGACATGAAGAACAAATAGTATATCTGTAATGGTTTGAACTCAGAAGATAATAAGATCTTATGGAGCAATTACACTCCTTAATCTGCGCGATTAAAAGTAAAAAACACTATATTGACAGACAGGTAGATAAAAAATACAATATTGACGAACAGATAGATAAGTTAAAGCTAATAACATTTATTTTTGTCTATTAATAAAAAAAATTTCATTACTTTATTTATGACGCAAGTTGATAAAAATATTTTAAATATATTAACTGGAACAAATTCAAACTAAGCTTGTCCAATATGTGGAGTTACATCCAATGATTTTGTTAAATTGCAGGAATTCAATATGACAGAATAATTGAAGCCTAAATTTAATACTTTACAGTATGACTTTAGTCTACTATATGCTTAGATACGGTTTTTTGAATTCATTGTCCACATATCATATAGATATAATTTGTGTTAATGGCAAATTCTTGGTACTAATAACAAGAAAATTGTTTTATGTAAAAAAAGAAAAAGAAATACAACAATGGTTATTTGAAAATTTACACTTTTACTTGAATAAACCAAAAGTAGGAGGTTTTGGAAGTACTAACAAAGGCAATACTGCTCGCCGAGCATTTAAAAATGTTGAAAAATTTTCAAAAACAACTAATGTGAATGAAGGCTTGATTAAAAAAAATCAGTTAAATTTTAACTATATTTATTAATAATTTAAAATTGTGTCTTATTCTTATATATATAATAATTTAAAATTATTCTTATGTCCATCTCTTGCTGGTGTCGATGGAGATATTTTCCACAGAGTCTTGGAGATCTCAGATCCTATCATTTCTAGTATTAACTTACACAGAAGAATTCAGTTACCTCGCAACATCATCATAGCAAAAGCAAAAAAGGTAGTGAAAGCGATGACGACTACAACGATGAAGTTGCTGACGAGGACTTAATTTCTGTTAACTATTTAGATTTCATTTAATAGGATAGTAAAATATAGTTGAAATTTAACTGATTTTTTGAATATGAATTCATATAATGATATTTATTTACAATAGATTTGAATAAAGTATAACTTTATATTAAATATATCTATATATTGAATTTATATAAATTTGTTAAATATATAAATAGATATACCAAATTTATTAAATATATAAATAGATGTACCAAATGTATTAAATATATAAATATATATATATTAAATGTATTATATATATATATATATTTTTTTTTTCCGACAAATTTCTTTTTTTTGACATATAGCTTCTCTAGTAACTCTTGTTTTTTCACAAGCGGCTCTTTTTAATGCATTAGATTTTGATATATTAGCTTTAATGTCATCTAAATAGAAAAGGAATCATTAAATAATTATATTACAATTAGTGATACAAACTAAAAAAACACTTATACTCAATGCTTAAACCTAAGGCTATTCTTTTTTCAACACGGAATCCAATTTCATCAGATGACTTTTTTAAATTCTCCATCATAGATAATGTCTGTCGAATTTCAGTATTGACAATTTCAATATCTTCTATAATTTTTCTTTTTGCTTCCATTTTCACTGTTTTTTCTACAGACAGGGCTTTTAAAGGTTGATCATCAAAATACTTTTTTCTTGCTTGTTTGCAATAATCTAATAAATCTTTTGTTATTTCAACTTCATGAGCCATAAACCCATGAAATGTGAGGTAATCTTGAATTGAACGTAATGAGATAATAGTGTCTGGGGACATATTGTCATCGATCAGACTTTAATTGCTGCTAAATCCTTGTTCAACTTGACCTTGTCCGTGCGATAAAATATGTATAATTTTGAAAATGTGCTATAGATTTGCATATATCTTTAAATCAGTGTATTTCCACAAAAAGTAGTCCAAACGATCCTTATCTTTATCAAAAGTCAAAAATACTTCTTTGTTATCAATGACCATACTTTTACAGAACCTGGAATATTCTTTCTTAGCTAAATCACCAACAGAAGCTCTAATTTTCTTGTAAGTAACAAGCTTCATCAACAGTTTGTCAAAAAAATAATCACACTTTTCTGGATAATCAACCATAAATGATGGGGAAATACACACCAGACAGCGAGCAACCAGTGAAGACAAAGGGCTTTTCTCAATAATATGAGTACACATTGAGACAAGAAAATCACATATTTCCTTTTTGAATTTGTCAATTTGAACATCGGTAATCTTTCCCTTACTCTTAAGTTGCTGGAGATCATACTTCAATGAAAAACCAACATCAATTTGGCTGGTTGAAAGCCGGTTTGCAAAATTAAACAAATCTATTTTTAACAAAGATGTTGTAGTTTTGGCATTTAAAAGAACATCTAATTGAATGAACTTTGCATAAAAGTTGCATAGTAGTTCTTCAAGTGTCACCACCAGAAAAAGAGTCATTGGTTTATCAGTTTGAAAAGAAACTAGAAGAAAAAAAAAATAGCAAGATTAAAAATAACTTTATGTGATTTTTTCTCAAAATTTTAAAAATAATATGAAAAGAATATCTCAGAATATTTTTTTACTTTTAAAATAAAACAAAATATATTACATAAAGAGCAATAAAATTGTATATAGATTAAATATTATGTACCAAGGGATGTATTAAGACTGCCACTAATTTCTTCAAAAAACATTAACTTTAAAGGAACTAAAACTTTATTTGTTGGAGAACTTAAATGTTCAAAGCTAGTGTTTTTGTCCTGATTTACCAAATCCAGGTTGCTTACTCTTTGGTAAAGACTTCCAGTAGTCAACAACTACTTTTGCCAAAACCTCTATTGCTTTCTTGGCAACACTTTGATTTTCAGCCAGTAAGGAAAATCTGAACTTGTTGCCTCAGCTATTCTTTCATAATCACTTGCTCTTGATGGACTTTCATGAAATATTTGGTACATTGAAGACATTAACTTCTTTAAGTTCCAATCAGTAGCTTTAGTACCAGTTTGTAAGGATCCATTGATAGTATGTAAACCACAGGTACCAATATCGATGAGTGTACTTAATCCATTGTTATGACGTTCTTTGTTGAGCATTTCCAAAAACAGTTTATTTACTTTATGGCCATCCATAGAATCCTGAAGCATTTTTTCAGCATTTAAACCAGTCATGCAGGATTTAAACATATTTAGAATATCTGGGGCTGCAGCTTTTCCCATGAACTCTGAAGTATAATATCTTGTGCAAACAGTATTACTCTCTTCATTCCAATATCGCACCTGTAAGTCTATTTGACCTTTCTTTACAATTTTATTGTAAGACTCATCAAAAAGACAGTTATCAAGCAGGTTAAGATCTTTTATCAGAATGTTTTTAAAATAAGGGGCAAGACCATGAGTTACAATATAGCCAGACTTTGTTCGACCACAGGAAAAGTCGCTGGCAATTTTGTTATCTGGAAACATGGAAGCAAATTGCTTAGACTTATTCTCACTTGATCTAAAAGAATATTTGCTTTGAACAATATGTAACATCAAATTAACTCTGCTTTCAAAACTGCTTTTTTTTTGAAGCATATATGAAATAATACATTGTTTTGATGAGGTAGGCTTCTGTGGTACTGATTGCAAAGTTTCTTTAAACGAAACAAAATAACCCTCTTTAGGCAATCGCTCTATGTGTTTTGCTCCTCTCCTATGTACATCAAGAGCCTTTATACCCATGGCTGCTACTGAGAATGACTTAAAACAAACTTTGCATCTTGCAAGGCTAGAATTTTTATCTTTCTGAAGCCAAGAAGTGTAACTATCATTATTTAACCAAATATCAATTATTAAAAAACATATAACAATCTTTTTAATATCAAGTTTGTTTAATATCTTGCTAATGGTTTTTTGCCTAAAGTATATACATTTAGCTGTAATTAGGTATATATATATATACATATATATACATATATATATATATATATATATATATATATATATATATATATATATATATATATATATATATATATATATATATATATAACCCTCTGACTTAGGGTCGGCATTCGGCGATGCCAACCTAACTGCTGACCTTAAAGTGTTTGAGGTCGGCAAAATATTGCTGACCTCATTTCTATGTTTTATAGTAATCCCTTTGTACCAAATTTTCTTTACCAACCTTATGCCAACTTTTAATAGTTTGAGGTCAGCAATAAATTACTGACCTCATTTTTCCTCATTCAGAGGGTTGTATATATATAGCTGTAATTAAAAAAGAGAGTCAATTACAAAGAAAACAAAATAAATATATATAAAGAAAGTGAAAGTCAAATACAAAAAGCCAAAAAAAAAAACATAAAAAAATCTCTAATAAAAAAAAATTATATAAAATCGCTAGTAAAAATATTAGCTATTGCACAGTTTTTAATCGTACATGATTAAAATTTCCAGTTTATTACTCTCTGACTTTTTAAAAAGAAAAAATAATTATTTGAAAAACTTATGTTTTTTATTCCTTTAGTATAGACAAAACGTATCAAACGTCGAGAAAATAAACAAATGTTTTTATATTTTAAAAACAAAACATTTCAAAACATTTTTAAATAATAACATTTCTACATTAATGATTTAAAGTAGTTTTGCGGTAATTAAGTAAATTGGTGCAGTTAATGTTGATAAATATGAAAAGCAAATAAAAAGAATTTAATGACGCCAAAAATCATGTCGTGCTTATGCGTCACGCAGTTTTTATACATCACAAGGCCTGTATACATGTATATATATTAAAAATAAAACTAACTTATAGTAGTGAAAAATATGTAGTTTTATAAATTTATAAAAAATATATAAATACAGCTCTGATTTAATCTAAATTATTTTAATTTACTTTAATTCATCAAGCACTCTAACGAAGATATAGGCAAGCATTAATACGTATACATACATACATACATACATACATATATATATATATATACATATATATATATATATATATATATATATATATATATATATATATATATATATGCGGTAGTGGTGTATATATATATATATATATATATATATATATATATGCGGTAGTGGTGTAGTGGTAGAGCGCTCGCTTCATAAACGAGTGGTTCCGAGTTCGATCCCCACCACGTCCCTGGTAGTACCGCGCTCAACTCGTTTCTCCGCGCAGCGGCCTCGTTCGTCAAGGTTCGTGTTTCGGAGTTATAGAGTTGAGAGAGGGTTATAACCACAAATAAGTAGCCTCCTCGTCTGCAGTGGCCTTCTCGGCCTTGAGGAGGTGAATAAAAAAAAAAAAAAAAAAAAAAAAAATATATATATATATATATATATATATATATATATATATATATATATATATATATATATATATATATATATATATATAAATAAAACAAAAATATAGGATTTTAACTCATCAAAGAAGTAACTAAGTAACTATATGCTTCTCCATAGATAAGTATAATCCATTTGCTTTAATAAAATTTCCTAGATAATTAAAAAAAAGAATTGAGGAGAAATTAAGTAGAGCAGTCAAATTTTAACTTTTTTAAGGTTTAAGGTTATTTAAGGACTTTTAAGGATTTTTTTTTTTTTTTTAAGGATATTTAAGGTTTTTAAGGAGTGAGAACCCTGTAAATGTAAATCATTAGAATTAATCCTAGGTTCTCCGAAATTCAACTTATATCTTCTCTCGTACTCAATAATACTGAGCTTGAAAATGTTAACAGCCACAAATACCTTGAAATCATGCTCAATGAGAATCTTGATTAGGATGAACAGTCGACTAAAGTCCACAACAATATAAAATCAGTACCATATCTACTCAAACGCGTTTTTAGAATTAATGTAACCAATTCAAGCAGCTTCAATATTAGTTTAGCCATGAAAGAGTTATTAGACAAGATCTGTGTTAATATCCTTAAAAAGATCCGTGCTGATTCATGCCACCCTATGACCACCAACTTGGCTCACACTAACAACTGAAACCCAAACAGATTCCCATTTGCTCTGAACACTTCAAAGACCACCACCTATCAACAATCTTTTATTCAAAAATCCCTCTGTATTCTTTATCTCAGCAACCTCTACCTGTCACAAAACATTGGGAGCTACAATGCCCTTTTAACATATAAATAATATAGTATAGTACTTAATAATGGATAAAATTGTACAACTCATTAATTGTAATGCTATTCAATTTTAAATAAAGATTTATATATATATATATATATATATATATATATATATATATATATATATATATATATATATATATATATATATATATATATATATATATATATATATATATATATATATATATATATATATAAATATATATATATATATATATATATATATATATATATATATATATATATATATATATATATATATATATATATATATATATATATATATTATTTATAAATAAAACTGCATACTTTTCACAACTATAAGTTTCATGCTAAATGCAATCAAAACATTGGGAGCTACAATGCCCTTTCAATATATAAATAATATATTATACTATTTAATAATGGATAAAATTGTACAATTCATTAATTGTAATGCTAATCAATTTTAACTAAAGATTTATAAATATATATATATATATATATATATATATATATATATATATATATATATATTATATATATATATATATAAAATCAAATTTGCACTTACCATTGAATAGTCGCTAATCTCATCATTATTACAAATCACATTGGTTTTAATTAAATATTCATTTGAAGATGCTTTGAAAAAACTTGCTAATGTTTTAAAACCGAGAGGATCAATATACTTTAGTCCCTTTGGTTTGTTGTCAGTACCTTTCATTAACATTTTTGCACACTCAAACACATTAAAAGGCTGAAGAGTACCATCTGATAGTACAGTCCAGTCTCCTTGCTTTTTCAAATTTTTGTAATCATTATCAATGTAAGCCACAGATACCTTTACTTTTAACATATCAAAGCATAAATCAATTAACCTTTTTTTTTTTCCCTCAATATTTTCTTCTGAACCATTTAAAAAAGATGTCGCATAAGTAAAAAGGCAAATAACGTTGGGATACGTTGGACAAATTAGATCAAGTTTTTTGAGCTTTTTAAGAAACATTTTTAATGGACCATTTAAAAACCGATTATCAGAACCGTGAATTACAATAAAAATTAGATTGGGGTAATATTCTTTAAAATTTTTTTTTCTATACTCTTTTAAAGCATTATAGTTTCTTTTATCTTGCTTGTCACCATCATCATCAAAATATCCTGGAGTATCAACAAATGTCAGTTGTAAATTAGAAACATCAAGTGAAGGCTCTTTGATTGTTAAAACAACCTCTTGTATATCTCTAAAAAAAAAAAGGTTTTTGTAATTTTTGAAAAAAATATATATATATTAGCATAATTAAACCATATATTTAAAATTAATCCTGCCCAGTTCAAAGACATTAGCCAAGGTCATTAAATTTTCAATCATACGATGCAGCATAAAAGCCACAACTTTCTCAAAAAAATATTTACTAATGTCTAATTTTTGAAAAGATCAGAAGGACTGGACTGTTAAAATGTGGTGATGTGATAAAGTGCAAGTTGATATATACAATGATAACATACTTGCGCTATGATGGGCAGTTCACTAGATTTAAAACCCGCCAAAAACATTTGGATAAAATTGAAAACAGAAGAAAACAAAACTCAACTAGTAGATCTGAAAAAAGTCATAACAAAGTTATGGTTTCAACAAAGTTCAACCTGTGGTTCAAGAACTGTTTATGGAGGTAATGCCTTTTTTCAATATTAGGGACATTCTAACAAATTTGAACTAATTGAGCATTTATGGTTGTTCTGAGAGATTCAAGTAAGAAGTTGATTTGCAATCTAAAAGGAGTGGAAACTGTTTTAATTGAAGATTAGGCTGAGATTCTCTTGAAAAATATTCACAATTAGCATGAATCAATACCTCAGAGTATTGAGGCTGTAATTGCCGCAAAAAGTGGATCTACACCATATAAAAGGAATCAAAGAAATAATACAAGAATGAATTGTAATATAATGCAGTAATGCGTTTATTGGAGATATTTATAGACTATATAAAAGTCATGTAAAATTTATAGACCATATTTTTTGTGAATCAAAGAATAATAGCCATCAACACTATGATCTAAAGATCATAGTGTTGATGGCTAAATTTAAATTTAGCCAGCAACACTATGATCATAGTGTTGATGGCTAAAATGCTAAGCTGTCATTTTTAGCCATCAACACTATGATCATAATAATAGCCATCAACACTATAATCATAGTGTTGATGGCTAAAAATGACAGCTAAATTTAAATTTGTCTCACAAAGCGCAAATAGGTCAGTTGAACTTTGCAAATGCTAAGATTCAATACATAAAAAGTTAATTTTAAAAATAAAAGTTTTAGTGAGATCATAGAATGATTTGAACCACCTAAAAGGCAACAACTAAACCCAAGCTAGGATCAGTAAGAAGACTGAGTGAAATATTGAGAAATAAAAAAAAATTGAGCTCTAGATCCAGTAGTAGTGAAAATTTTGTGCTGAAAAAAAATAGTTCAAGGTCTGCAATTGATTGCTGACGTTATTTTTCTAATTTCGAAGGCTACAACCCAATAAATACATGGGATTCTTTTACATTAATGAATGGTACATAGAGTTTATGCTTAAGATTTGTGATAAAAACTAACAATGTGAAGTTCATACATAAAAATGATTAATGATTAATGATGGAGAATCAGATGGAAGGTTCTGTTTGACAAAGTATTCAAATAAGTGCTCCAATAACCAATATTAAAGATAGAAAAGATAGAAGTGCTTGTGTTTTCATATTTTATTTCTACATACACTTCTTCCTTCTTCTGATTTTTTTAATTTTTTATTTTCACTTTTAACATGATATAACATAGTTGCTTCTTTTTTATTCTAGTTTTAAACTAGAAAAAAAAAAGCTATACACTCAAAAAAAACATGTCGTAAGAGAGTATAGGTTTTTTTTTTTATAAGTATCAATAATTACAGAACCTGTACAGTGCTGAGTTTCATAATTTATTTGAAATAATTATGCTACGCTAGCAAAGTTTTTAATAGGCTGCTGCATAAGTTTAATAAACTTTACAAGTGGTCACACTTGTCAAGTTGGTCAAACTTGTCAAGTGGTCAAACTTGACAAGTGGACACACTTGTCAAGTGACTATTCTAATTAGGGATGCTAAGTAGGGATGCAAAGATACATTTTAGATACTTAGCATACAAACTTTTTTTTTTAATAAGTCATGTACCCATGTACCAAAAACAAACAATGTTTACAAAAGTAATTTCAACTAGAGACTTTGATTTTGGTACTAGTTAACTTATTCATTAAAAACAATATTTTATAAGCCCAAGTACCGAAAGTTTTTTTGAATCAAAAGTTTTTAAATGTTGAATTGTTAATAAATATTTACGTTTGTTTTTGTGTTTTATGTAAACAAATGTGAGTGAATTTTATATTAAACTTATTTTTTGATTCTATAAGTACATCGAAGTAACACAAACTTTTATTAATTATGAAACTGTATAATTTTACTAATATTATGCTGATTTTAATCAATACTTAATTTAGTATTGTGTTTTTTTATATGGTTGGTCAAAATTTGAGATGGTACCCATGGGTCCATTAAGTTATATGATATAGAATGACCCCCATTGAAATAAAGAATAATAACTTTTATACCAAATTTAACAACAATATCAACAAGAACATCAATAAAATAAACAATAACAATAATATGATTACCGACAACAATGACAACAGTAAAAGTATTAATACTTTTATGACAATAATTATTGTCAACAACAAAAACATCAACAACAATGTCCAGTTTATAATTAGACATTGATTACCATTAAAATCAGACATTGATTACCCTTATTAAATCAGACATTGATACCAAATCAGACATTGATTACCATTAGTTTTTAGTTGAAATGAAGAGCCTAGAAGTAAAAATAGAAAGTATACCCAAATTGCAACAAAGTTGGAAACAAGAACAGCTCTTTGTATCAACAGTTATCCAAAGAAGAAGGGGTTGATTTTAAAACATACTCACACTATGGAATTTACAGATTCACTATTATACAAGTTTCTAAACTTAAACTGTGAACTAAATGAAATTTATTTTTATAAATAAGTAAAAAAGATATGGGCCTTAACCCTAACTTCAATATTGGACATTTCAAAAACTTAGGGTTGGCCAAAAAGCTAATTTGACATGAAGTCATTATGTGGGGCTAAATTGTTTTTTTAATTTATTTTTTAATCATTTTTTCATTTATTTAATCAAAATGCTGACAAAATACTTTCGGCATTATTTAAAAGTTTATTCAGAATTTTAATACAAATTTTTCAAGAAACTCTTATACCTTAATATAGAAATATTTCATGATAGCAAACATAGAACTACTCAAGTACCTTGAAATTTAAAATCTTTATTATCATAATATTAACTCTTAATATTAATAGGACAAACTATTTTCTCTCCAAAAAAAAAAAAAAATTCTTTTATTTTTGTCAGATATTTAGATAACTACAGATATTAAGGATGTGTAGAAAGAACTAATAGAAAGATAGCAATAGATTGTAATAAGATCTGAACAACTTATCATGTAGAAGATATGTTTGGGTAAAAAATAGGAGCAGAAACTACAAGATGCATAAGTGGAAGCATAAGGCAAAAGATTCTGTTTTTTTATATAGGTGGTTAAAATTTGAAAAAAGTCTGTAAAGTGTTACCCACAGGTCCATTAAATGATGCAATATGGAATGCCCTTTATTAATGACATTGTTAAAGATTTTCTAAAAGTTTAAAACCTAACTTCCAGGATAAAACATGAAATTTAGCAATTTAAGAATCAGATAAATCTGATTCTATAACGGCGCTTAGTGTTAGACTTTTTGCAACTTTTATAAACAATCAGAAGAAGTTTAGTTGGTGAAAAAAGAAAAATCATAATTAGAAATAGCAAGTTGTCCAAGAAAGTGAAAACCATGGGATATAATGAGACTTGATTTAAAATTGACTTAATGAGACTTGACTTAAAACTGAATCAATGAGGCTTGAAATAAAAAGGAAAAAAATATTCTATGCCTTCCTAAATACACGAGGTTGTATAGAAGCAGAGGTTGTATAGTTTTAAGCAGAGACAAAAAAACATAAGCCCTAAAATCATCAAAAAGCAAAATCACAAAATAAATTTAGTAATTCAGCCTTGTAAACACAAGCATATGGTCAGAGATGAGACACAACCAAGAAGCTAAAAGTAAGTGATTAAAAGAGTCTTATAAACGAGTTATAAAGCTCTAGGTAAGATAATTTTAAATATTGAGAATAATAAGTTTAAAGTATCAATAAATACATAAAATTGCAGATTGATAAAGAAAAAGTACTAAGTCAATTTAATTAGGATTAAAACCAAAATGTAACTTTGAGCAGAAGGAGAGCTATAAAAAACGTGAAGTTGGTTGGTAAGTGGTTTAAGTGAAATGAAAAAGTGTTTTAACTCAAGTAGTGGTTGTGAAAATTGAAATGATATTACAAAAAATCACATTAAAAATAACCGTTTAAAGTGAGATCCTAAAATGAAACAGAAAAAAAAATCTTAACTAATATCTCAAAGTACAAGCAATAAAGTGAAACTTTTGGTATTATAGTCATGATTTGAAATATCAGAGAACTTGACTTAAATAAAGATAGTACAAGATACCTTTAACAATAAATTATGCTGTTAGCTTAATCCTGATAATCGACAAAATGTTGTAACAAAGAGCTCCGTCTGTGATCCCAACAATGCAAACCAAAAGCACTAACTACAATACCATTCATGTCCAACATGGTCAGGGTTGGCAAAAACCTAAGTTTTTTTTGAAAACCCCAGCCCAGTGAGTTTTTTTGAGTTTTATTTTTATTTTGTATCTATTAATACATATATTTTTTTTGTTTAATGATGTTGAAAATTAGTATAATTTTCTACTTTAACTTTATTTAAAATATATTTTACATAGTGTTATTTAATAATTTATAACAAGAATTTTTCAAATTATTTTGAAAAAGATTTTTAAACATAATTTAAAACTTCCGAGTTTGATTTAAATATAATTTGAAACTTTGGAGTTTGATTCAACCACGTCCCTGGAAGTACCACGCTCAACTTGTTTCTCCTAGCAGCAGCTAGGAGAAACAAGTTGAGCGCGGTACTACCAGGGTTTCAGAGTTACAGAGTTAAGAGAGGGTTATAACCACAAGTAGCCTCCTCATCTCTAGTGGCCTGTTCGGGCTTGGAGAGGTGAATTACAAAAAAAAAAAAAAAAAAAAAAAAAAAAACTGTTATGAAAAAACAAATTTAACTTAAAACCTATCTGTCTTGATTTATTTTTGATTTAAAAGTAACATTTTTTTAAACTAAAAATGTCAATCAAAAATAGAAAAAAAAGGCTGGAAAATGGGAGGAAGTATTCAAATGAACAAACTTGTTTCTGCTCAGCAGACATATTCACACCCGTTCGTTAAACCCTGAAATAAACTATCAGCTGGTTAAAAGTAAATTGGCAGTTTTTAACCCCAGCAATAAAATAAACTCGTATTCTAATGTCTCTGTTTGGTTAATGGCAGGAGTAAATTTAGTTATTGGAAGGCTTTTAACGCCAAAATCTAACCCTGCTATACCTTTAAAACTACCCTGTTACCTGTTACCCTGTTAAAACTACTATCAGAAGAATTTTCTATTATATTAAGAAAAATAAAAATGATATCCAATCAAAACAAGCATTAAAAAACAAGTTTACTTTCATAACAAATAAACTATAATATATACATTATCAAATTTTTATGATTTATCCCTAAATTGTAAAAAAATTAATTGTTCATTCACTTAATAAATTTTAAAATAAATGTTATTATAAAACTAAATGTACTTTGCATTTGATTATAATGCATGTACTACATATAGTACATGTATATGTATGTAGGCCTCAGCAGGAGTAAAAATCGCACGGGCTATGAAAAGCCTGTCTTAAATAGACTTGGCGGGCTAGGAGGGCCGCCCGTCTCGATGATCTCGAGCGGGCTTTTTAAAACTTAATTATTAAATTTGAAACATAATAAAGTAACTGTTTGGTATTATATCAAACAGTTAGCGTCATTTAAAAAATGTAAGATTTAGTTATATTATTTTTTACATCATAAAATTATATAATAATCATTAAATTGTTTAATTTTTACATTTGAATATAAAAAATTATAACTTGGAGTTTGCTATCCATATTCATATATCCATATTATGCCATGAGAGAAGTTTTAAAAGAGTAACTAAATAAAAAAAATCAAAATATTCACCTTTTTTTTACACAAAATTTATGTTTGAGATGGGCTTTATTTTGCCCTTCTAAACTGACTTAGACGGGTGTGGAGACGGGCATGGGCCATTCCTGCCTGTCTCCGCATATATATATATATATATATATATATATATATATATATATATATATATATATATATATATATATACATACATATATATATATATATATATATATATATATATATATATATATATATATATATATATATATATATATATATATATATATATATATATATATATATATATATATATATATATATATATATATATATATATATATATATATGTATATATGTTTACATGCTTAATTGGTTTATATTTTATAAATTTTACTTTTGTAGAATGATATAATGTAGTTGAAATAGATTAAAGTGAACAATAAGCGCGTTTTATTATTTGTCAAAAATATTATTATCAAGTAAGTTATTATTTTGTGCAATAATTTATTTATTTATTAATAAGTTATTAATTTATTGCAAATAATTTATGTGCCTCCTAATAATAATATGAACAAAGTATTTAGTTTTAGAAAAATAGAAATGCTAAAAATAAAAAAAAAGGTCCTATACATGATCAAAAAGTGAAGAGAATTATGGAGGTTGCCCTTGCGATTTAATTACATCGGATCCAAGTACATACAGACAATTGATTCAATTTTATTACTTCTTAAATTGTTCTGACATTAAGCCAAACTTTTGGGATATTGTTAAGTGTGTTTCATGTGTTTTAAAATCTATATGGTTTTATGTGTTTTAAAATCTATATGATTACCTTTATCAAACGATAAGTCTCTTGAAACAAAAATTAAAAATATATTTGTAACTGTAAAAAACATAAACCGCAAATACTCTAAAGAAAATATCAAATGAACTTGTACTTAAATGAAAAAGAAATAAATAAAGCAATTTTTACTTTTACACATGAGAATGGCAAATCTCACGAGATCTACTTAATACACAGAACAATACCCGTTGTTGGTGCTACTGGGTATGTTCTTGCTCTTGAGACATTTAGTGTACTTGAAGAATATGACAGCCTGGAGACTATCCTTGGTACTCTTTTTTTTCCATAAAATATTAGTGGACCAATTGAGAATAGATGTTCTGAAAAAATTCATTGACAACCTCATATAGAGTTTGAAGCAATTCAAACTTTTATCACTTAAGGATATATTTCAGATGAGATATTAAAAGATATTAGTCATGATCAAAGGCTTCTTTACGAATATTGTAAAGGTATTGGATTAGGTAAAGTAGATGACAAATGGACTAATTGTAAAATAGGCCCACTGAATCATGCTCGATGGTTAACCCTTTCTATACGAATAATTTGGTTATACACTCAAAATGTTTCTCCAAACGCAAGTCTAAAATAGATTACTCATTATATTGTTAAAGTTTATGCTCTATCGTGGTTTCAAATAAACAAATCTTTCATATTGTAAGATTCCCCCCAGATTCTGTTTTTTACTATTAATCAATTGAATCTTATTGAGTTTGATGATGTAAAAAAATTGTAAAAAAAAACCATTCAAGATTTGGTTTCTGTTTGATACCTGCAAATTTTCTCTATGCAATGGTTAAAAATGATGATGAGCAGATCAGGACTCTCGGATTTGAGACAATACTCACTCAAGCTTTTTTGAAAATGTATTTTACTGTATTTTATAATATTAATTTATAATTAAGGTTATTAATTTTGTTTTTCATTTTTCGCAAGTTTTTTGAAAGTAGCAACATTTTTATTTTAAGAAACAAAAGCTGTTATGGAATAGAAAAGAAAATCCCTCAACTAAATTGGAATAATACATGGTGGATATCTCTTATTGATATTGCAGATCTTGCTTATATTGAAATGGAGCCACCAACTATAAAAGAGTTTTCTGATGAAGATATTCACTCATTCATTAAAAAATTTTAAATTAATAAAACAAAACAATTAACTGTATCAATAATTTTAAATACAAATATTTGAGATATTCCTTGGTGTCAAATTTTTTTATGATTAAAATTTTGTTCAAAAGTATTAAAAAGTATGAAACCACAAGCAAAAAGGTAACATTTTTATAGCAAATGTTGATGAGGGTACATTTAAACTTTGATCGCTAATCCCCAAGCTGCTGTTTGACTAAACACCTTCATCTTTTTATTTTATTGTTTTATATATATAAATATACCTTTCAGTACCTTAGCCGGTACAAATTAAAAAAAAAAAGTGAAAAATCAACCTACCCTAATAATACATACATACATATATATATATATATATATATATATATATATATATATATATATATATATATATATATATATATATATATATATATATATATATATATATATATATATATATATATATATATATGTATATATATATATATATACATATATATATATATACACATATATATATATATGCATATATATATATATACATATATATATATATATATATATATATATTTATATATATATATATATATATATATATATATATACATATATATATATATATATATATATATATATATATATATATATATATATACATATATATATATATATACATATATATATATATATATATATATATATATATATATATTATATATATATATATATATTTAAACAATTTTTAAAAAAATGTATTCTACAGGAAAAGGATTTTAAAAATTTAAATTGGTATACAAATTCAAATATTGAAAAACATAATTGAATAACTTAAAATTGGTATCTCTTCCACTCTCCTTAATTTGGTAGATGGTAGAGTGGGCAGAGATTGACATTTCAACATTCATAACTCAATATAGACTTACAATGTTTTAGAATTAACCTAACGATATGTATATATATGTGTGTGTGTATATGTATGTATGTATGTATATATATATATATATATATATATATATATATATATATATATATATATATATATATATATATATATATATATATATATATATATATATATATATATATATATATATATATATATATATATATATATATATATATATATATATATACATACATACATACATATACACACACACATATATATACATATCGTTAGGTTAATTCTAAAACATTGTAAGTCTATATTGAGTTATGAATGTTGAAATGTCAATCTCTGCCCACTCTACCATCTACCAAATTAAGGAGAGTGGAGGAGATATCAATTTTAAGTTATTCAATTATGTTTTTCAATATTTGAATTTGTATACCAATTTAAATTTTTAAAATCCTTTTCCTCACAACTGTCTAAAATAGACATACAATGTTTTAGAATTAACCTGTCAATATATATATATATATATATATATATATATATATATATATATATATATATATATATATATATATATATATATATATATATATATATATATATATATATATATATATATATATATATATGTATATATATAATATATATATACATATATATATTATAACTATATAAATATTATAACTATATAAATATTATAACTATATAAATATTATATATAAATATATATGTATATATATATATATATTTATATATATATATATATATATATATATATATATATATATATATATATATATATATATATATATACATATACATACATATATATATATATATATATATATATATATATATATATATATATATATATATATATATATATATATATATATATATATATATATATATATATACTTATTGATGGGTTAATTCTAAAACATTGTATGTCTAGATTTGGGCTATATTGAGTTATGAATGTTGAAACTTCAATATCTGCAACCTCTACTGTCTACAAAATTATAGGGAGTGGAGTAGATATCAGTTATAATGTTTTTAAATATTTGAATTTGTATACGAGTTTAAACTTTTAAAATCGTTTCCTCACAACTCACTATGAGTCCAAATCGCAAAAATGTGGCCAAAGCTTTTTTTCCGAATTTTTTATTTTAGAGAAAGTTATTTTTTTGTCCAGAAAAAAAATGGACAGAGTAATAATTAAGAACAAAAAGAAGAAAAGTTTTAAGGTATTTTCTAGTTTAGAAGTATTTATAACATTCGTTATGCGTTGGATAACCTTATCATTATAATATTAAGAAAAATTTATAAAAATTTATCTAATAATGATTGTATTATTTTAGTTTAGCTAAAGTCCATACAACTGAAGAATTATCAGAAGAATTTTACGTGCAAAATCTAGTCCTAGAAAATCTAATTTGGGAAAGAAAATTAAACGACTTTCTGAAAATAAAAATGAAACAAACCAAAGTGATAAACATCACCCAATTATGATGTCTGCAGATCAAGCTTTATCGCTTAAAATTCATTGTGATTTGAGTGATTTACAATATCAGATGATTAGAAACTCATCTCTAGTGCAAAATGCCAACATTTATCCTCCATTAAAAACAATCCTTAAATCAAAAGCAGATTGTTATCCAGAGGATTTGTTTATTACAGAAACGTCTGCAAATTGTAGTTTACAGAACATGGTTAACCATACTTTGTCTCGAATTTTAAAACTAAATTCTGAGCTGTTTCAGAACTTAGATGAAACTGTAACCCATAGGGTATTTAATTTAAAATGTGGTTTGGACGGGTCATCTTTGCAAAGTATTTATAATCAAAGATTTGACTATACTGATCTTTTTACTGATCTTTTTTTTTCTTTTTTTTAAGTTTTAGAATTTTTGTATTGACTTCGTATAGTTTTATTTAGATTTTGACCTTGAAAATTTTATGCTCATAAAATTTTGCACGACTGTTAGGAATGTCACAAAGACTACAAAGGCTTATAGCAACTTCACTAAGAGTTATATAAAATAGTCAACACCTGTTGCCTTTTTTACTTTACTAACAGTTATGTAAAATAGTAAACATAAATTTTAACTTTTTAAATTTCTGAGCCAGAAAATTCAGGTTACTTATTATTACTACTAAAATTAACTTTCTCCTCAATAAAATAGGCTAATGCACAAATTAATAGCAAAGTACTAATGCACAAATTAATAGCAAAGTACTGTTCTGCTGCCTTGCAACCTGTTCCATATTCTCCTGACTTGCAGGATTTGCTATCTAAGCAAAGGCTGGAAGGAGTGTTCTTCCTGTCATCAGTACTATCTTATATCAGTCATGCCTATAGTAATTTTTTTTTGTTTTTTTTTTTCCATATAGTTGGAGGTGCCTTAGTTACTGTATTAGCTCACCTGTAATCTACGTTATATGTATGTTTGTGTTCTGTCTGAACCTCTGGCGCGGTGTTCGCTCACCCGTAAGTTACTTTATGTTCTTTATGTATGTCTGTGTTCTGTCTGAACCTCTGGCGCGGTGTTCGCTCACCCGTAAGTTACTTTATGTTTATGTTTATGTTTTTTATGTTTTTTTATGTATGTTTGTGTTCTGTCTGAACCTCTGCCGCAGTGTTTGCTCACCCGTAAGTTACTTTATGTTTTTTATGTATGTTTGTGTTCTGTCTGAACCTCTGGCGCGGTGTTGACTCGCCCGTAAGTTGATTTATGTTTGTTTGTGTTCTGTTTATACTCTAATGCAGTGTGAGCTCAGTAACTAACTACTTACTCCAACTACAAAACCTACACTCACCTTAGACTCCTGTATTTTGTTAGATGCAGTGTTTTTCCTAATGCACTTCCAAAATGTCATGACTGGTTTTCTCAAAGTACTGTTGCGGGAAGTAACTCCTTTTAACTACTCCAGGTCAGGTCAGGATAATCGAGATCAATCTTGCTACTGGTATTACGTAACCCAGTACCACCTGCCACAAGCCCTGCTGCCTTGCAGAGTGTGCTCTTCTTATGCAAAGGCTAAGAGAAATAAACTTCGACTAAAAATTCCCCTGCCTTGGGGCTCTTGGTTGAGTAAAGGCTAGAGATGGTGTCTTGATAAAAACACTTATCTTGGGCAGATGTTAACTGCATCCTGCTACTGTCTTGTAGAAGGCCTCCTAGGCAAAGACTTTAGGGGTAAGCAGAAAAATTACGCTAACCGGCCTCGAACTCCTTCTTCATCTATTAGGCTGGCGTAGATGTAACCTGTGTTACATTGTTTCCTGCCTAGGATGATGAATGCTGGATCTCCTTGACTCTACTCATAGAATTTTGCTTATGCCTCCTTAATAATGGCTATGCAACTCTTCCTGTTATCTCCTAATGAGGGTACAGCTCTAAAACTCAGTTTAATGGTTCTGAGGCCGGCTGGTAGTAAGGTTTCCCGAACTCTGTGGTAGCTCTCAGAGAGGCTGATTCCATCAACAGCTGCAAAATATCAGAATATTAACAGTGCCATGTTGCGCATGGATGGTGTCCCTGTTAATGCTTTTTGGTGTGCATTGTCAAGGCCACATAAGGAGCCCTATGTCACGGCTTAGGGTTAATTAACAGGACTGAGATAACTGCATAGCTCATTGATTAGGAGGCTGTGCTCTATCTATGAATGAGTCTAGTTCTCATTAAACTTAAATCATGACCAAAGTAACCAAAAATTTAAAACCTAAAAAACCATCCCCACCACCTAAATATTTTAATATATCTTTTACAAATATTTGCGGTCTACGAAGCAACTTTCCATCAGTTGAGTCTTACCACCTGCAAAATTCACCAGACTTGCTTGCACTCTGTGAAACAAATTTAAGTTCTGCAATTCCTTCTTCAGATGTCAGTGTTGAAGGGTACTATCCTTTGATTCGTAAAGACTCCAATAGTCACATGCTAGGTTTAGGGGTATACATATGCATTAATTCCCCTATTTATCGTGAAATCAGGTTCGAATCCTTTGACCATTCTTTTATGTGCTTTCGCCTAGCACCTCTTCAATCTATCACCTTTCTCTTTGTTCTTTATAGTTCTCCTTCTTCCCATGATTGCACTCTTTTAGATCTCTGATCAAATTGACCATGCCCTCTCTCTTTACCCCTCTGCCAATATTGTTGTTGTTGGTGATTTTAATGCCCATCACACTGAATGGCTTGGCTCTAAAACCACTGATCCTGCTGGTACTAAAGCCTTTAACTTCTGCGTTTCTCAATCTCTTACTCAGATAGTTAACTTTGTGACTCGTTTTCCTGACAACCCTAATCATTTACCTTCACTCCTTGACTTATGTCTTGTCTCTGACCCTAGCTTATGTTCAGTTTCTCCCTTTTCTCCCTTAGGTGGTTCTGACCATGCAATGATCTCTATAAATCTTTCTTCTCGTACTTCTTTTTTGGGCTCACCTTATCATCGCACCACCTACTACTACCCTAAAGCTGACTGGGATTCTTTTCGTGATTTTCTTCGTGATGGTCCTTGGGCTGATGTTTTTTCTCTCTTAGCTGACAAATGCGCCTCCTACGTAACCTCCTGGATTCAGGCTGAAATGGAAGCTTTAATTCCTTCGCGTTGGTTTCAAGTCAAGCCTCATTCTACTCCATGGTTTTCTCCTTCTTGTGCGGCTGCTATATCCAATTGTAATCATTTTTTTCATCTTTTTCAAAAGAACAACTGTCTTGAGAACAAACGGCTATTTATTATTGCAAGAAATCGATGTAAAAAGGTGCTTTCTGATGCTAAACTCCATTATTCTCAGTTCACTAAATCTCGCATCTTATCGCAGAAGTTAGGCTCTAAAGACTTTTGGAAAATCTTTAACAGCATTTTTAACAAGGGTAGATCTAACATTCCATTTCTCATTCATGGGACTGATCTTATTACTTCTCCCAAGGATAAAGCAGAACTATTTGTAAAGAACTTTTCTTCTATTTCCACTCTTGAATCTTATGGACATTCTCTTCCTTCCATTCCAGTCAAACAGGTTGACCCATTGTTAGACATTCAAATCACTCCGGCTTCTGTTGCTAAAGTCATATCTCAATTAAACTCGTCTACAGCTTGTGGTCCAGACAACATTCTTGTCACAGTCTTGCAGAATTATTCTCCAGAGCTTTCTTCAATTCTCTCTAAACTATTTAACAAGTGTTTGACTGAGTCTTGTTTTCCTGCTTATTGGAAAATGGCACCTGTTGTTCCGATATTCAAAAACTCTGGAGAAAATTCTGACCCCTCCAATTATCGTCCGATCAGTCTTCTTTCTGTTATTAGCAAGGTCTTTGAGTCTTTGATCAACAACTTCCTCACATCTCATCTTGAGTCAAATAAACTACTGTCAGACAATCAATACGGTTTTCGATCCTCTCGCTCTACGGCCGACTTGCTAACTGCTGTAACTGAAAGATTTTATTGTGCATTAGATGGAGGCGGTGAGGCTAGGGCTATTGCTCTCGACATATCTAAAGCTTTCGACAAAGTTTGGCATGTTGGTCTTCTCCATAAGCTTGCTTCATATGGTGTTACTGGGAAAGTTTTTGAGATTATCAAATCATTTTTTTCTAACCGGTTTATTAAAGTCATCCTTGAAGGCCAACACTCTTCTTTATTTCCAGTAACTTCTGGGGTTCCCCAAGGTTCCATCCTGGGCCCTGTTTTGTTTCTTATCTACATAAACAATCTTCCTGACAACCTTTCATCTAAAGTAGCTCTTTTTGCTGATGACTCAACTTTATACTCCTGTCTTGACAAAAAGTCTTCTCTTTTCGATTGCCTAGAACAAGTAGCTGATCTTGAATCTGATCTCACTTCAGTAATAGATTGGGGTTCACAGTGGCTTTCAACTCTAAAAAACCCAATTGCTTACTGCAAACAACAGTGGTGTGAACTTCAACTCTAAAAAAACCCAATTGCTTACTGCAAACAACTACCGTAATATGGTCAACATTCCTATATTAATGAATGGCAATCCTCTTACTGAGTCCTCCTCTTTACATCTTCTGGGATTATCGCTTACTACTGACCTTTCATGGAAACCATATATACAATCGATTGCTAAATTAGCTTCTGCTAATGTTGCTTCTCTTTATCGTGCTCGCCATTTCCTTACTTCTGATTCCATTCTCTACCTCTACAAATCTCTTATTCGTCCCTGAATGGAATACTGTTGTCATATTTGGGCTGGTTCTTCTAACGATTCACTTTCTCTTCTTGACAAGGTCCAAAAACGCATTGTAAATGTTGTTGGACCTGGACTATCTGCTAAGCTTGAACCTCTTTCCTATCGTCATAAAGTTGCATCTCTTTCTCTTTTCTACAGATACTATCATGGTCACTGCTCAAAGGAGTTATCAT